>CBVK0103309969.1:0-15882 GCA_900067695.1 Picea abies
TCATTCTTACTCATGCAAGTAAAATATCAGAGATAACTAATTCCTTCATTCATTTATCTAACATCTAATCGTCAAAATCAAAGAAGATACATAACATTCAGTCACACAACATAGGTCTACCATGGTTCACCCCTCCTGGGATACGTCCACAAATATTTGGCTATTATGCTCTTTTATTATCTTTGATTCAACCTATAGTACCACGCACATTACAACTCTTCCTCAAAATAGGTCAAGATCTTACAATGAGGCGGACTAGATCACACCAAGATCCTCAACTTGCGATCTAACCCTCAAGATCTACCTTCATCCTTCTCCCCATCTCAACATCTTACAAAATTAGATTGGACTTACAGTCACATTAAGCAATAACAACTACTAACAATGGTTCAACCCGCTAGCCTTCAACCAACCACCTACCAACAACACCAACCCTTACCTATATCTCCTAGGTACCTATTTATACATATCTCCAGCTTTGTAGCCATTTCATTCTCTTACCAAAACCCTAACCCTATCTTGGATAGGTCTTCTTGCATGCATGCCTCTCATGCCTTCCTCTCCTGCATGCACATCTTTTTTACATGTGCTGATCCTTCTGCATGCACATTCACCTCCCATGTCGTGCCTTTCCCTCCAAGTTGTCATGCACCCAACAACTATATCCTATGGGATTCGTATAAGCTATTGATTCATCCCAATCACTTGGAAAGGGACATTAAATGATTGCATTAGTTTCTTGGATGGATACAGAAGAAACCAAGTTCCTAGAGGGTACAAAGAATCTGTTCCTGGAAGAAAGGTATGTTTATTTGTGGCATACCATGCACAAGAAAAAAAAAGTGGACAACAATATCACATTCTATATTAATAAGGAGACAATCCAACAATGTATTGAGGACACACCGCACACAATTCCTTGGGAAATTGAGGCATAAAAATAAGTGGCTCGATTTAAAGCAGGGCCACACCACATGTACATCCAAGAAAAGAGAGATCCAAATCAACAATGGTTGTTGACTAACTATAGGTAGACATAACATTATGTCAACCATATTTTAAACGAATGGGAAGTAGAGTGGAAAACCCCAGTGCTGGAAACAACGTAAAAGGACACACAACACCAAGAGAAGGATCAAGAAGAAGAATACAAACATGAAGAATAGGGGAATGGTGTAGGAAACACTCAAACAACACTGTCCACTGGAGAGAAGAGAAAAGAGCATCCCAAGGAGTGATCAACACATAAGAAAAAAAAGAGGAAAGCCTCAAAGGAAGAAACTATCCAGGCATTAAATAAAGACAACTTGGAGAAGATTGGAGATCATGTGAAAGAATTCACTAAATAAGCATTTCAGTGAGCTACACAAAAATAAGAGGAAATGCACACGAATTTGTAGGCATAGATAGCTACACTACGCTAGATTTGGGAATCGACCAGGATAACGCTAGTCTAAACGATAGAAGAAGAAGCTATAGAGTGCACAAAAAATACAACAAAGTCACAACCGATAACATATCAACCATCATCATCAACAACATAGTGTCGGATCATGAAGATATCAATAAGGTTCATAGAGTTCCTCGCGACTAAAATGTAGGAGCGTGCACAAGAATTAATTCATCTTGAATTAATGTTGTCACAATTACCATTGAATGTGCTACATAGCTTGAAAAAAAGTGTCACATAAGAGATCCAATTTTGCACATAATCAACTTCTATGGAGTTGGTCAAAGCAACTATAGATAATGACACACTACACATAGAGTATAACAAACTCATGCTAGCATAACAAGTTCACACAGAGAACAAAAAGGTTGAAACACACAGTGCATGAGGTATACAACAATATCTGAGAGGTACACATGGAAGAAGATACTCCTTTGGAAGATCATGTGACAAAGATAAGTGAAGCCATTCAGGGATTCCACACAAATATAGTTGATTTGAAAGCTCGCACAACACCGAGTATCCCACCGGAAGAAAGGGAAAAACGAGAGAAGAAAACCATGAAAACCATGGAGAACATTATGAGTTTGGATGAGGAATGCTCAAAGCTATATGAAGAGAGTACAAAACCATGGACTTATTTTTTAGATAATGCAGAGCTACAAGGATTATAACAGAGGTTGCAAACTACGTAGGAGAAGGCACATAAGTTCAAAGAAACAATGAGCGCTCTGACACCAACATAATGAATGGATACAATAGTTGAGAACATGCAGTTGTACTTCGAGATAAACTAGATAAGAGATGGACAACACACTGACATGTGGAATCTTGAGTCGTTGTAGGAAAAAGCATTTATGGTGACATAAGAACTCGCGGCTACACAAGGCATAGTAAATAAAGCAGTGAAAGACAACACAAAGAAACTGAAGACCCCCATTACTACATAGACAACAAAGATGATTTTTGAGCAAGAAGCATAGGAAAATGAGGTCGCAAACATGAGGGAAACTTTTTAGAAGTTCGTTGCGACATGTCAGGAAGCACAATGAAAGGACTGAGTGGCTTGGGATGAGCCACATGTGATTTTTGGGGGCCTGTTGGGACATGATTTTGGGACTATTTTTGGCAACTGCGCAACATGCACAAAACAAGGAAACACAATTGGCACATTTTCATGGAATATTATCATGCAAAAAATAAGGAATACTGTTGGTAGCCATTAGGCATTTTGAGTCCATTGATATGGGCTAAGCCCCATTGTAATTGTATAAATATGTAGGGTTTTTGAGATAGATACGTATTAAAGTAAGCATGTATGCAATACATGAAGAGCTAAGTAAACATGTATCCAAGGTATGCAAGATATATAAGAGTGAAGAGTGACAGAGGGACATATAGAGATAGGAGAATGACAAGGGCATAATGTATGAGCACAATGCACATATTTTGTAATGGATGTTCTGAATAATATAATAAGAAGCCTTTCATTGTGGACGTAGCCCATCTTCGGTGAACCACGTTAAATCATGGTGTCTATGTGTTATGATGTGCTTGTTGTTTTGTTTATTGTGTACATATAATATATGTTCTGTTACTCTAAATATGTTGCATGTTACTATGTCTATGCACACATGGTATAAGGTATAATGAACAAATTCTAGGTAGAATGGTTATAAGGTTTGCCTCCCATCCCTTAAAAATTACGAAAGTCTGGTTCCTGCAGTTCCCATAGATACCTTCGGTGAGACTTCACTTGCTTGTAGGTGATGCCGAAAGGGCCGGTATATGAGGGTTTTGTTGGTAAATTCATGTTGAACCTTGGGTCTTCCCACCGCGCTCCAACAATCACCAATGCACATGATGAATCAAGAGTCCCCCCCATACCCATGACATGAGGCCTCACCTCCCATCACTACACACTAACCTCTCATTGCATGCATGCAATTAAATCTACCTCATGTGAATTGAAAGATCCATATGGTATTTTTTTTTCGCTTATGGCTTAAAATTTTGAAGCCATTCCCCTAAGCTCTTCTAGCGTATTAGTCCACATAGGGGGGTACATTCTGACTCGTGATTTATATCATGGTTCACCTTCGTGTCTCATCATTTCATTATATGGTGTCATCCTCCCACATTTGGGTTGTTGTTCCAAATTGGGAGCATATTCATTGTAGAACCCAATATGCAAATGTTAATTTGAAATTTCAAGGAGATTGGGTATTTTCCTATTTCATTGGTTTTAGTTGGAAATTCCTTTCTTGGATATGTGTTACATGCTTCAAAACCCCCTCATAAATGCAATGTCATAGTGCACTCCCATGTGAATGCAATGATATAAAGGTGGACAAGTTGCAAGAGAAAATGGAGAAGTAGCAAAATGAATTGGAGTTTCTTTGGGTTTCCAATGCCTAGCTCACTCGACAATTGTAGGAGTAGGAGGAAACGAAGAATGAGGAGTTGGTTGTAATCTTGCACATAGTCAACTAGAATTCAACACAAATTCATTCTCTTTGAAGGCAACTCTCACACAATCATCCAAACACTCTAGTTCAACAACAACCTTTGACATCAACAAGTTTGTATGCATATTGTGAAGTTTTGTAGCCAACACCTCCTCATCTTGATCGATCATGTCTAGACAATTCCCTAGGCGGGGTAAAAACTGAACTAAAGCATATCTAGACCAGGTTTATGTAGTGTCAAGCTACATTTATTCTATTTTCCTTTGTCAAAATATATACATGGTATAATAGAAGTAGTTTGTTTTTATACATAGAAGGAATTAGGAGCCAATTGAAAAACTGTAAGGCTTTAACTTTGCTCAAGCCCACTGGGCATTTTGAAATTTTGTATCTCATGGCTGTTTTTTTCTATGCATAGACTTTTTTGTAATAAAACTTATACATCTTTCTATCAAAAAAAGAAGAAGATATAAAGTAGTGATATATTTGGTGCCATGTTTATCTCATTAGTTTTTCTAGTATACCCTTAGGCATTATTCTACATTTTTCATATTAGAATAATTCCATTTAATTTATTGCATCATAGAAAAAATCAAAATGGTGGATAGGGCCACAATCGGTAAACCTTTCAAAACTAGTAAAAGGTTTCCAGGCCATAATCTAGAAGGGTTCTCTATTCCAAATAGTGTAAATTCCAATTGGAACCTTTCATTAGGGAGAACCACTACTATTTGTATAGGGCCATCCAACCTGATCAACAAGTGGAACTTTAGGAGTTAGAAATTTCGAGCAATACATTTAATTCACATAATAGCACATGGGACCACCATAAGTAATGGTCATTAAAGGACACACTTAATCTAAACCCTAGCCTTTCTAGTTGAGATAATGTTTTATAGCCTTTGAGGCCTTCTAGTTTCTATGAGAAATAAATATTTTTTTCATCTTAACAATGCTAGGGGTCTGATCCATATTTATGAGGGAATGAAATAAAACACATAAATAAGACAAAAAAATAGAGATACAATAATGCTCAATTTCTATTAAAGAATGAAATATGCAAAGACTATAAAATAAAATACAAAGTGAAATGAACTCACTAGAATGGTGGTATCTTATCTCTGAGAAGAGATGTCATGACTATGCTAATTCACAAGAAGAATATTACAATGAGGATCCAAATGAATTTTTAACATAAATAATAAAAGAGAAAACCCTAAACATCTAAAACCCTAGCCCCAAAAGATGAACCACCAAAAGGTTTGTGGGCTCCGATAGGGGCAGTTGATACGACAACTTCTCGAGGGCATAAATTTTTCATACGATCCTCGTTTTGGGTTCTCGATACCTTGTTAGAAAGGTCTATCTGAGGATTACACATTACAAATGACCTAATAGGATCCGCTAGCATCTATAGTGTGTTTCCACGTCAAAAAAACATAGTTTTGAGCCTCAAAACAACCCAAAAGTTTGGGACCCGAAAAACTGTAGAAAAAATGCCAAGATGGAAACTGTATTTTGAGTCATTTGAATAGGTATGTGGCCACCGATATCAACCTGGATCAATCCTCCATCCTTAGGAAGCAATGATCACCATTACGTTGAGTTCCCCTTGTCAATTAAATTAATTAACTTAATCGTTGATCATTAAAGTATCAATCTGGGGGCGTAATCTTAGAGATGCAAAAACTATATATAAAGAGACTAGAACATGAATATCTATCTAATCTATACTCCTAGAATTGGCTAAGACTATGTTAACTACAAGAATCTTGTTCATTGGGTAGAAAAATAAGAAATTGCTCCATTGGGCATAGGCTACAGTATTTCACTTAAGAAAATCCTAAGCGATCGTGTATGCAATTCTTGGAGAAAATCTCACTCCCACCTTCAATCGACATTGTTTTCTTAATTTGTAAAATGCAAACAAGGAATGTAAAAGTTGTCGAGAAACTAGTCTATTTCACACATTGACAATTGTAAAAATAAAAGAGATAATCTATATTGGGTTAACAATGCAGAGTTTTCAAGGACACATGTTATGTTTCTTTCACTGTGAGGTACACACAATTTTCATAATAGAATCAAACACAACGTTATCATTCAACCTTCAATGAGATTTATCTCCACTCAAAACAACTTATTAAAATAAAGAAATATAGAGGAGAAAAGAGAGGATCAATCCACACATCATGCATGCAAACAATACTTTAAAAGCTACAAAACTTTTGTATTGACAATGCCAAACACTTCCAAATACTAAGCATGGAATCCAAATGATACAAGTGCTCATAACCAAAAAATTATGATTAATAACTTGAGAGAGTGCATTTTTCACTCATGAGATGGAAACAGAGTTATTCTTTTTGCACACTTAAATCAAAATAGAGATATACTATTTATGTGATCCAAGTTATAAATAAAAATAAAGATATGTTTCCTATACATTAAAATCATGAATATAAAAAAAACCATTACAAATTTATGGCATTGGAACAATACAAATTATAAACGAGAATGGAATTAATGCAAAACAATATTGTATCTGGAATCAGAAACAAAGTAAACTTGTCTAATTAAAACACAAACTTGCAACTCCTACTTAATGAAACATAGCAACACTAGTTGAACTAGTGGGCCCTCTCATTGGCTTCATGTTTCTTAAGAAACTACATAATTGAAAAAGAGATTACAACACCAAATGGATCTCAAACATCAACTCATCACTTTATATTAATAAAAGAAGTATGTCTCAACATATACAAATTAATGTTTCACTCAATGTCCCTATTACACAAGAATGATCCCTCTCAGTCCCATGGAGATATTATTTATACATAAAAATCAGTGGAACCAAATTCCTAAACTCAAAATTTGTTAAAACCAATTTTACAATTTTTGGGAAATCGGTCGCACACAAAGTCTGGGCAAACCCATATTAGAAAATCTATATTATCTCCTAAATCGCGCATCTTCTGGAAAATCTAATCACATTATACTCAAATTGGCTTATTTTGCACAAAACCCATGTTTTAGTTTTCTCAAATTTGTCCTCATCAGGTCGAAAATCACATGGGAATACTGTTGTATGGAAATTGTTGTTAATTTTTCCTAAAACAGTTTTTATGAGCTTGAGGTTCACACGTTCAACTTGGATGCAAGTTTATCAACACAAAGGCATGCACATGATTCTAGTGACAAAACCCATGTCTTGGGTTTCCTTCTAGAAATGCACTAATATGTCGAACATGTAAGTGGTCATCGGATCTGCATATGAGCTACATGATCTAAACTTAGGCAAAAACCCTCATTAGCAATAATCAAATCTTAATTCTTCTAATCTACTAAAAATAGAGGAAAATCTATTACATTGACAAACAATTACCTTTGAACTCTTGAATGAAATTTTCATGTAAATATGGTAAAAAGAAACGATAATGTGGTAGAAAGGAAGGTTTTCATGTAAATATGGTAAAAAGAAACGATAATGTGGTAGAAAGGAAGGGTTAATATAGATAAAAAAGGGGTAACTAGAATTGAAAATGGCATCAAATTAAAGGCTTGACATCTCCCCAGGCCTGATATTTTGTATGTCCTCATGCAAATGTGATATATAGTTGATTCCCTGGCACCAAAATTTGTCAAAACGTGTGCAAAATTTGATCAATGCTTCATGGCATCATTTTCTAGTACCTATTGATAGATTCACACTAGGCCCCTTTATTTTCTTCTCTTCTCTGAATTCCTTCTCCAAGGCCCTACTATGCAAATGGAAAAAACTTGATTTTTTGGTGCCATTTCTTGTTTAATTTGTGGAACTTCTTTCCAAATTTTCAATTTCTTTCTACAATCAAACAACATGTTTCTTAAAAACTGCATTTTCATTCTTGACATACCTATCTTAAATCCTTCAATTTATGTATTTTTATTCCTCCATTTTGAAGAATCTGAACTACTTGGGAAATTGGAAGACATTGTTTACTTGGTGGGATTGTAACACAAAAAACATCGAACATTGGTGTGGAATTGAACTACCGATACACAAAGTTATCCAAGTAACTACTTTGCTTTCTATATTTCAGAATGGCGTTTCATAAAAAAATCATCCAATGGAAAGATGATAAACCCTACGTGGGGATCTGAACCAGAGCCATGGAATATGCACTATTCCCAAGATTTATTATATCATTTCCTTAGGATCCCATTTGTATCTCTTCTTGAGTCTCTTCCCAAAAGGCTTCACCTATTCTATACAATAACCATGTACACCTTCTCAACACACATCATCACAAACATTGTTAGTAGATGTTGAGAAAAAAAAAAAACAAATATCAACGACATAGAAATAATGGATGCTCTCATTGAATCCAACATATTTGACATACTCTCACCATATGATTACACATTAGCCATACGAACATGAAGCGAGCATAGATCATAACATAACTCACTTTCCTTTGTTCCCATAATAGATCTCCTTACTTGAGCCCAACCTCAAACTTATTTCTTCTAATACTACCTGCAGTGGGATATACTAATCCTTTCCTTCCATCCTTCTTATATGATTTTTCATAGATTTACACATAGAATTGAGTCACGGATTCTTCTAAATTTCCTGTATTGACCATGATTTTGCAAGCATGTGCCAAGTTTCTCCATGCCATCGCAAATCCAATTATGAGAGAGTATGAAAAGGTGCTATGTTCTGAGCACTTTCTATTACCATGGGATAAGGTAAGGGTTTGGGGACCATGATCAAGGTCTGAGTGATACTCATTTTGAATCCTATAAGTGATTCTAAATGAGGAAAAACATAGTGATGCAAGGTCATATAGTGCATGCACATAAATTGGGTAACAATGGCTTTGCATGCCATTCAATAATGAGTTTATGGAGTGGTGGAAGTAATTTAGACATAGGAGAGTGTCATGATGATTGTAAGTGGAGTAAATAACAAGAGTGGGGTAAAATATTTAGAAAGATGATGGATACATATTAAAATGAGCCAAAGATTTGTTGTTAACAACTTTTCATGTTTTCAATAATCTAGATGCACTTTAAGTTGATTTCTTACCTCCTATTTTACCTTAATGTAACCTTCACATAATGGTGCACACTGAAATTGAGGACTGTAAAGAGGAATTAAACCTGCTACCACTATGTATTGAGCTGAACCAACTGAATATTATTGAACGAACTTAGTGTTGATTTGAATGTAACCAAATGCTGACATATAGATTGATTGTTGCAAAATAATGATAAAAATGAGTGATATTTTTGATGTAGACCTGTAGAATGATGAAGAGAACAACCCAGAGTAGCTTGGACAACTCCATACCCTCATCTTTGGAACTTCCAACCTATAAATGATGGAAAAACTTAAATTTAATAGGCTACAAGTCATCCTATAACTGATACATAGGTCTTATAACTATATAAGACATTGGTTACATGACTGGTCAATGGTTACATGACTACCCGTAGCTACTGAAATTGTAAATGTTGAAGGTTTTGTTGAAAGGTTGAACAATGAACATCTATACCAACATCCATTTTGGAACACTCAAAGCTATCAAGGGTACAAATTGAGGTGAGATGACAAACTTCTTCTGAAATGATGATGTTGAAGTTTATATGTTGGATATTTGAAGTGAAATTTCGCACTCTAGACTTTATTGAAGAAAATATGAATACTGCATGTTGTTTTTGGGTAAACCACATAATTTTCACCCACAAATTGAACCTATGGTACAATTCTTTCCATGCGAATGAATGTGTTGAAGTCGAGCATGGGAATAAATCATTGGATTACCGTCCATTAATGTATGCCATTAACCAATGCGAGGCAACTCACCATTAATGCCAATGATCATCAAGGTACCTTAGTACATATTTCTAGGTATGAATAAAGAGTTGGATTCGAGTCACTTGTACGATCTGAAAATTAGGGGACATAATGTATTCCCACTATCATCAGTGAGATAACCTATCATTGATGCATGCAAGCCTCAAGGTACTAAAAGAAATCTCTATCCTTGAACCTAGATAATGTGTTGAGGTTGATGGGTCAATGCTTGTTAGAAGGATGGCCTTAATGCATCCCACATCAACCAACATGAGCATCAGAACAAAATGATTTGAAATATACCAACAATTGTGTGCATAATTTATTGATAAGTTTTCCAGCTAATAACCTAGTTTTCAAGAAAAGGTCATGTCTAACTATGCTGAAATCTTGGTTTTCATAAATAAACTTATTTTTATCTTTACTATTTTATTTATTCATGTATTTTTTTCTACGCTACCCTACTCTTTGAAAAAAAAATTTCCTCAAGTATAAGAGTATTTCCAATGAAGTCATGTGTGCAACAGGATTACAAACATGCTCATATTCAAGTTTGAAAAATATACTTGGATAGATACCAGAATACGAGGAATCAACTGAATTGATTGATATGGTGCCAATATATATTTAATTATGGAGTGGTATTGTGGCCTCAAGATTGTTTGGAACCAAGTTTCGATGGGATATTTGTATCCTTGGTTCTCTGTTTCATGAGAAATTGTTTCTATGTATTCCTTTGTCATGCCATGCATATCTCCTAAGATTATATGATTTATCTCTTGGATTCATGAAGGATCTGATCATAGACATGGAGTAAATTTCTCGATCTCAGTCTCTAGTTTCTTCTCTCCATCAATTGTTTCCCATGACTCTTTAGTATTCTTTGCAAATTGGAAAGGATGAGCAAAGAAAGCTTCTAGATCTTCTTCTTGATGTTTCTCATGAATACCTTTTTCTTCTCTTGCTCCCTTATATGAATATATGTTTATGATTTTGGTTATGATTTATTCCTCCTGATATGCAATCAGGTTTCAGATTGCAGTAAGGATTTGTTTCTCTTGAGATGCAGATATATTTCTGGTTGCTGTCAGTATTTGAGATATTCCTTGGAGTAGCGTTTCCTGTTTTTCTCAAATGACTCTTTAGCATCCTTCTTTTTTTGGATGGTAGGTCTTGTCTTTCACAGGGATTAGTGTATGGGGGGATATCACAACCATTTTTTTTTTTTAAAGAAATAAATGAAATTCACTAAAAGAAAACAATTTCAAAGAAAAAACTCATCATGTACTCGGATTCCCTCACGCTACTAAGACCTTGTTGTCACCAAGTTATCTGTTGACTTGAGTTATCTTCTTCCTTTCTGTGAATCAAACCAAAATAAAACACACTTGTGTAAAAGGAAACAATGAGGCTTTGGAGAAACTCCCCCAAGTAAATGCGTCAAGCTAGAACCCTTTCAAAATTTCTGAAATAAGGGTGCCTTTGCATCTTACAACTTCTCCTCCCCCAAGTTGCAATTGTTTCTAAATTACTTACAAAACATGAAACTTATGAAAACAAACTACCTATGCTCTAATCCATTTTAGCATCTCCTAGGAAACAACACAAAAAATGTTGAGCAAATTAATTAACTCAATTGTTGATCATTAAATCATCAATCTGGGGGCGTAATATTAGAGATTCCAACATTGTATATGTACAGACTAGAATATGAATGACTATTTAATCTATACTCCTAGAATTGACTAAGACTATGCAAATTACAAGAATCTTGTTCATTGGGAAACAAACCAAGAAAGTGTTGTGCTGGGAACATGCTACAATATTTCACTCAAACAAATCTTGAGCATTTGTGTATGAAATTATTGGAGCATATATCATTCCCACCTTCAATTGACATTGTTCTCTTAATTTGCAAAAAATAAACAAGGCATGTTAAAGATTTTGAGAAACTAGTCTATTTCACACATTGACAATTGTAAAAATAAAAGAGATAATCTTCACTGTGTTAACAATGAAGAGTTTTCAAGGGCATAGGTTATGTTTCTTTCATTGTGAGGTACATAGAGTTCGCATAAAAAAATCAAACTCACTGTTATCGTTCAGCTTTCAATGAGATTTATCTCCACTCAAAACAACTTACTCAATAAACTAAAGAAAGATGGATGAAAGAAGAGAGGATCGATCCACACACCATGCATGAAAACAATACTTTAAAATATTCAAAACTCTTGTATTGGCAACGCCAAACACTTCTAAATACTAAGCATGGAATCCAAATGATACAAGTGCTCATAACTAAACAATTATGATTTATAACTTGAGAGACAGTGCATTTGTCACTCATGAAATGGAAACAAAGTTATTCTTTTTGCACACTTAAATAAATAAAAAAGATATACTATTTACGTGATCCAAGTTATAAATCAAAACAAATTTATGTTTCATGTACATTCAAATAATGAATATAAACAAAACCATTACAGAGTTATGGCATTGGCACAATACACATTATAAACGAGAATAAAATTAATGCAGAACAATATGTATATGGAATCATAAACAAAGTAACATTGTCTAATTAAAACACAAACTTACAACTCCTACTTAATGAAATAGAGCAACGTTGGTTGAACTAGTGGGCCCTCCCAATTGGCTTCACATTGCTTAAGAAACTACATAATGATAAAGAGATTACAACACTAAATGGATCTTGAACATCATCTCATCACTTTATATTAATAAAAGAAGTATGTCTCACTAGCTACAAAGTAATGTTTCACTCAATGTACCTATTACACAAGAATGATCCCTCTTAGTCCTATGGAGCTCTTGTTTATACTTAAAAATCATTGGAACCAAATTTCCAAACGTAGAATTTGTTATAACCAATTTTACAATTTTTGGGAAACCAACCACACATAAAATCTTGGAAAACCCATATTAGAAAATCAGTCTTATCTCCCAAATCATGCCTCTTCTAGAAAATCCATTAGCTAAATACAAAATTGTCTCATTTTGCACAAAACCCCTGTTTTAGTTTTTCAAAATTTGTCCTCATCAACTCAGAAATCATGCGGGAATATTACTGTCTGGAAATTACTGTTAATTTTGTAGAACATTGTTTATGAGCTGGAGGTTCACACGTGCAACCTGGATGCGAGTTGATCAACACAAAGGCATGTCAAGGGTCCTACTGAAAAAACCCATGTCTTGGGTTTCCTTCTAGAAACACTCTAGTATGTTGAACATGGAAGTGGTCACCGGATCTGCAAATGAGCTACATGATCTGAACTTAGGAAATAAACCTCAATAGCAATAATCAATTCTTAATTCTTCTAATCTACCAAAAATAGAGGAAAAACTATTACATTAACAAGTAATTACATTTGAACACTTGAATGACCTTTTCATGTAAATATGAAAAAAAAAAACAATAATGTGGTAGAAAAGGAAGGGTTAATCTAGATCAAAAAGGGGTAACTAGTAATGAAAATGATGTCAAATTAGAGGCCTGACATCTACCCCATGCCTGATATTTTTCCTATCCTCATGAAAATGCGATATATAGCTGATGTCTCGGTACCAAAATTTGTCAAAACTTGTGCAAAATTTGATCAATTCTTGATCGTGTCATTTGGCAGTACCTCTTGATATATTCACACTAGGCCCCTTTCTTTTCTGCTATGCTCTTGGTTCTTTCTCCAAGGCCCTGCTATGGAAATATAAACATTGAATTTGTTTGTTCCATTTCCTGTTACATTTTTGGAGCTTCTTTCCAACTTTTCAATTCCTTTCTACAATCAAACACTTTGTTTTTTAAAAACTGCATATTCATTCTTGACATACCTATCTTAAATCCTTCATTTATGCAATTTTCTTCCTCAATTTTGAAGAATTTGGATTGCTTAGGGAATTGGAAGAAATTGTTTACTTGGTGGTCTCATAACACAAAAAAATATCGAACATTGGTGTGGAATCAAACTGCTAATGCACAAAGTTATCCAAGTAACTGCTTCACTTTCTATATTTCAAAATGGAATTTCATAAAAAATTCATCCAATGGAAAGATGATAAACCCTACATGGGGATATGAACTAGAACCATGGAATATGCATTATTCCCAAGCTTTATTATATCATTTCCTTAGGCTCCCATTTGTATCTCTTCTTGAGTCTCTTCCAAAATAACTTCACATATTCTATACAATAACCATGTACACCTTTTCAACATACATCATCACAAACATTGTCAGTAGATGTCGAACAAACAACAACAAATATCAGTGACACAACAATAAGGGGTTCTCTCATCAAATCCAACATATTTGACATGATATCACCTTAGGATTACCAATTGATTATATGAACATGAAGCGAACACATATCATAACATAGCTCACTCTCCTTCCATCCCGCTTATATGATTCTTCATATATTTACACATATAATTGAGTCATGGATGCTTCTAAATTTCCTATATTGACCATGATTTTTCCAGTCCGTGCTAAGTTTCCCCATGCCACCACAAATCCAAGTATGAGAGAGTATGTGAAGATTCTATGTTATGAGAATTTTCTATTTCTAGGGTATAAGGTAAGGGTTTTGGGACTATGATCAAGGTCTGAGCGATACTCATTTGGAATCCTATAAGTGATTCAAAAATAGGAAAAACATAACGATGAGAGGTCATATAATGCATGCACATAATTTAGGTAATAATGGGTTTGCATGCCATTCAATAATGAGTTTATGGAGTGGTGCAAGTAATTTGGACATAGAAGATTGGTAATGTAATTTGGGCATAAGAGAGTGTAATGATGATTGTAAGTGGAGTAAATAACAAGAGTGGGGTAAAAGATTTAGAAAGATCATGGATACATATTTAAATGAGCCAAAGGTTTGTTATTAATAAATTTAATGTTTTCAATAAAATATATGAACTTTAAGTTGATTTCTTACCTCAAGTTTTACCTAATGTAACCTTCAAATAATGGTGCATGTTGAAATTGAGGACTATAAAGAGGAATTAAACCTAAAACTTCTATGTATTAAGCTGAACCAACTGAATATTGTTGAACCAACTAAGTGTTGACTTGAAAGTGACCAAATACTGACATAAAGACTGATTGTTGCAAAAGAATGAAAAAATGAGTGATATTGTTGATGTAGACCTGTAGAATGATGAAGAGAAGAACTTAGAGCTTCTTGGGAAAATATAAACCCTCATATTTGGAACTTCCAACTTGTAAACGATGGATACACTTCAATTTGATAGGATACAGGTCATCTTGTAACTATTACAGGGGTCCTATAACTATAGAGGAAAATGGTTACAAGACTGCGCAATGGTTACATGACTACCTATAGCTGCTGAAATTATAAATGTTGAAACTTCTCTTGAAATGATGAACATTGAACATCTGTACCAACATCAATTTTGGAACACTAGAATCTGTCAAGGGTACACAATGAGATGAGATGATGAACTTCTTCTGAAATGATGATGTTGAATTTTATATGTTGGATATTTGAAGTGAAATTTTTCACTCTGGACTTTATTGAAGGAAATCTGAATATTGCATGTTTCTATTGGGTAAACCACATAATATTCATCCAAAACTAGAACCTATGGTACAATTCTTTCCATGCCAATGAATTTGTTGAATTCGAGCATGGGAATAAATTATTGGATTACCAACCATTAATGTATTCCATTAACCAATGTGAGACAACTCATCATTAATGTCAATGAGTATCAAGGTACCTTAGTACATCTTGCTAGGTATGAAAAAAGGAGTTGGAGTCAAGTCACCTCAAAGATCTAACAATCAGAGGACATTATGTATTCCCACTGTCATTAGTGAGATAATGTTGGGTATGTGTTGTATTCTTTTCATGGTTAGAACTGTAAATGTGTTGAACCTGCACAAAATAGATCTAGCTAGCAAATGGCATACACAGTTTGTAGAGAAAATATGAGAAAAGAGAAGCAAGATAGAAATAATGAAATAATTCTCATTAACCAAATGAATGAATTATAATTTACACATGATATAATTTGTATAAATCAAATAATGCACACTGGAGGAGAATCCAATGTGCCATAGTGGTGGTCTA
>CBVK0103309972.1:0-10855 GCA_900067695.1 Picea abies
CACATACCCAACAATTATAAGCTACAATACCAATTATTATTATATGAAGTCACTCTCTTTCTCTCAACATAGTAAATATGATATTTATGTTTTACTCCAAGCAATGATAAGCTACAATACCAATGATATTTAAGTGATCCTATGAAGTCTATCAAATATTGACATTGAATTGAGAGTATGGTATAATGTGTTATAAGTTGTCTCTTCTGGTATGCATTGCAAGCATTTAACAAATCTTCAATGAATATTTTTTTTCATGACTATAAGTGTGGTTTAACAATTTTTCACATGTTATTGTGATGTGCTAGCTAGGAAATAGGTTGAAAGGTGCAATTTGCTTTTATTTTTTCGAAGAAGGTAGATGTCGATTCAATAACTTAGTCTTGTGCTATTTTTCTTCATAGGGTTCAATCACTTTACTTGACAAATTTCATTTGGGGTGAGAGACAAAAGGGGTTGGGTTGCTTCCCAGTGGGGATATCCACTAGTTGAATGGTTTTACAGCTAGGTGTTTAATGCTTTTTGGCTAATCACATTAGGAGAGTAGGTTTCCTTTGTGATCGATAAAGATAGGAAATCACATTATACACATCATATCCTATGGGGTTAAGCTAGGAAGAGAAGGAATTGAACATTAACAATTGATATAAAATACTAACAACCAAACACTGACTCAAACATTTTTACATGCTAATAATCTCCTCGTCACCCCCTTAAACATTCCGACATGTTAATAATCTTTTCAATATTAAATATTATGATACATTAGTGATCTCCTCACTAATTAAACATGTATCATGAATTGAAAAAAATCATATCATAAAAAATTTACAAACAAAAATTTATAAAATAAGTATATCTCCATATTGCATAATTAAAAAAACATAATCAAAAATTATCTTTACAACCATGTATATCATTTTTCAAGTATTTCCAACCTACCATTTCCATACTATAAAACTCTTAAGATCCAAAATACCATGCAAGAAAGTTAAGGAATCAATTCTATTTATGATAGCTTTATAATTCTTCAAGTTGAAAGTATTATTTTCTAATGCATTCCTAAATCAAAGGAAACATACAACCCACATTTCTTTCTTTCAATTTTGATCTTTTCTTTCCTTTCATTTCCAAAATGAAAGTATTATTTTCTAATGCATTCCTAAATCAAAGGAAACATACAACCCACATTTCTTTCTTTCAATTTCGATCTTTTCTTTCCTTTCATTTCCAAAAGTTACCATGAAACATAAGAAACACATTTATTTGTCGAAAGAAACTACAATGTGTTTCATGTCCTCATTAAATGATAAACCATATATGTCTCCAAGCTTTCCATATGTTTTAGAATTTTTAGAATATTTTGATAAGGCTTACAGAGTCTCTCTCATGCGTGATTTCAATTATATTGGTTCTTGTAATTTTATTCGGCCTTATTTTGTCTATGGTGAATTGTGAATTTCTTCAATTTCTAATCGTTTTAGACCTATATCCATAGCCATTTTCAAAATTTCAAGTATTTCTACGTCATTGTTATAAGAAATTTGGAGAGCAAATAAAACACACATTTCACACGAATAATATTTTTAATTACTTTTTTATTTCTGCACAATTACAACACAATTATATAGTTTGATTTAGATCCAACTTATTCTAAACATAGAGAAAGGTTGAGATAATTTCTCAACAACCTTTAACAGATTCAAACCAAACCCAAACCAATTCCATTGTAAGCCTTATTCTAACTAATTATAGCATTCGTCCATTATTCTCCAACACTCTAGCTTCATGTTGCAATGTGATTTTTTACAATATAGAAACCACATACAAGTCATATATGTCATCTTTGTCTGGTTGGTCTTCATTAGCAACTCTACCCACTCTGTAATCACTCGGTTTCACTCTTTTCTTCCCCACACGTTTGAGCTATCTCTTGATCCATTTAAATTACAAGAGCTTCAGACCATCATTAATGTATTTGCAGGATTTACACTTCTTGACTACCCCAAAGTATAGCCTCGACACTAAATTATCCTATGGGTATACTACCATGTGTGAAATTCCCCCGAAGAGAAAATTTCAACAGTTATATAGGACAGTGATATGATTACTGCTTATTTTTCAATAATATATACATAGACAACCTGTAATTGTTGTTCTTAAAGGCCAAATCACAACAAGATCCACCAACATATAACAAAATATGCATAACCAAACCAATGAAGTGTTCCTCTAGCACTGAAGTACGTAAAGAACCACCAAAAATTATGATACTATGTTCATTGATTGGTTCTACAATATAAAAATTTTACAATCACAATACATACACATTAATTAATATAGCTGCCACTTTTTTATTTCAATCCGGTAAATAGGAATACTAGGAGGTCACAAATTCAAAATAAAAAACACCACCCCATGTGGATTATGAAATTTTCATGCATCCTTGAATCCTGTGATTTCGAAGACCACCCAAAATTAAGGAGCCATCCCAAAGATCTTGGATTAACATGATCTTTAGAATATGATCAACACACATTTGCTCATACTATTGAACAACAACGTGAGTGGCAGAAGTTGCTTGATCAAGAAGGAAATGGAGCACAGTGGCTTGCTCCCCTCTCGTTGGTTGCACGTCGTAACTGTAGGTCGCCCAGGACAGCTCCAACTAGTGACTGGCGTCACTTCCAGACGGCTTCATGTGTCTCAACTCTTCTCTTTTCGTAGGTATGAGACAACAACAAATAGTTTGGGTTGGAATTTTGGCGGTGCCACTCTTCTTTACGTTCAACTGGCAGCATTTATCTTACAAAAACACACACACGCTAGAACTCAAACAAGCACACAACAATCTACCTACATATTTACAAAGAATTGATTATCAAGGCTCTCACATTTTCCTGGTCATCCAGTTAGAGATTTAAGTCACTACAGGCGCTGATACCATATAAGAAATTTGGAGAGAAAATACACCACAAATTTCACACATTTAACACAAATAATATGTTTAATTACATTTTTCTTTATGCATAATTACAACACAATTATATAGTTGGATTCAAATCCAACATATTCTAAACATAGAGAGAGGTTGAGAGAGACTCTCAACAACCTCCAACAGATTCAAACCAAATCCAAACCAATTCTATTGTAATCATTATTCTAACTAATTATGGCATTTTCCCATTATTCTCCAACAATTGTATGTGGATATGCCAATATTTTTATTTTTGACTTAAATATCTAGTAGTTTCTTATATTCATTATAAATATTTTTTTCAATTCTTATTTATCTTACTATATTTCCTTTAAAAGTACCATTCAATTTCAATTTGAAACAAGTGAAATAATTTGCAAAGCAACTAGTCCTTGCCTAATTTATAAACTACTCAGTCTCCAAAAACTTCATCAACACACGCTGCTTATAATACTAAGCTCATGTCTCCAAGAACTTCTTCATCAACACACACTGCTTATAATATAACATGCGGTAGTACTGGTTTTTGAATAAACATACTGCTTATAGTATAACATGTGGTAGCACTGGTTTTTGAATAAACATACTTTTTGATATGAAAAGTATTGAAATGCATTTTAGTTATAATAATTTATGATGATTGTTATTAGTTTATTGGAAATGCTTAAGGGATTAATTTTCAAAATAATATAATTTTGTTACTTTTCTTATTTTAAACTTTTCCTTAAAGTAATATTAATTTATTTTTTTATGGTTTATAAGTTTTGAATCTAATTACTTTTGAGAATATATAACACATGATTATAAATACAAACAAAAATAACCAGAAAATAAAAATAAATAGCACAAAAGTGTAACAAGAAAATGAAAAAAATATATAATACATAACCGCAAACAACAATAACCAGAAAATGAAAATAAATAGCACAAAAGTGAATATTACCACTCCAAATTCTAAAACATTATTCATATTATTTCCCATCGTGGTTTGCAAATAAAAACTAGAAATTGATATATTTCTTGCAAATAAAAGTAGAAACTAATATATTTCTTTGCAAAGAAATGATGGAATTGTTATCACATTGGCCCAATATTAAATTGTCAACTAGAAGAATTAATGATTGAAAGTCTCGAGTTAGTGATCGTGGGGTTTGTAATCTAGAACTTCGGAATGAAGATTTGAATCGGTCCAGCCATAAATACATTAATCATATGGTTTTAATTTCTATCGATGCTCTATGGTTTTAATTTCTATAATTTCTATCGATGCTCTATGGTTTTAATTTCTATGGATGCCTCATGTTTTAGCATCACCTGTAAAAACTCGGTTAATTGAATAAATATAGAGTAGACCACCCATTACTTAACATGACCCCAATAAATTTTGTGCTCTTAACACTGCTCCTCTGGTTTTCATTATGAAATAGTCATATTGTTAAAAGTGTCTTAACATTAAGACATATTTGCATATAAGTTGTCTTTTTTATTATTGAAATTAACCCCCCCCCAAAAAAACACCACCACCGGCCACAGCCTCGACGCCACCCTTGCCACGCTCTGCGCCTTCAACATCATCATCAACGGCCTCAATAAACCCTCTGGCAGAGACATACTGATTTCCGTGACCACCATATTCTTTTCTAGCCCGGGAGTGGGCAACGATGCATTCAAGAAAGTGGTCAACAAGATCCCCGACCTAGGAGTCCCACGTCTCACTAATAACCCCGACCTCGTCCCACTGCATCCGTTCTTGGGCTACGTAGAAGTCAGTGTCGAGCTACGAGTCGATACCGTCAAGTCATTGTACCTGAAGAATCCCAGGGATGCCTCCCATTGGCACAACCTGGAAGCGTATCTGCACCCGGTGGCCAGCACGCAAAGGAAAAAGGAAGCGTTTAAGCTGGAGGTGGATCCAGATATTGCCCTTGTTAATAAGTCCACGGATTGGTTGAAGGATGAGTATTTGGTTTCTGTTTCTTGGTGGGTTGAGAAGAATAAGGGGATGGTGCAGGGAAATGACGGGCACTGGCTCATGGCCAAACCTCTGGACGAAGATCTTGTAGAATCTGATCACCACTCAGTCTCTACTCAATCATTGTATGCATTGTAAAATAGTATGTAGTAAGAACATCTAATGCTGATATGGAGCATTTGAATGCAACAACTGCCCAAGTTTCATCTTCGCTTTAAGGAGTTATCATGTCCGAATGATGAGAATGTGTAAGAGTAGAAATAATGAAGTTCATTATTATTATTATTCTTTTAATATCAGCCTAAACTATTCTAATGCAAATTTTCCAAAACAGTAAATAACAAGCTCTACTGCAACTCATTTCTCATTTCACTTGTTGATTTTGTAGATATTTAAGTTAACAAGAGTGTCTCGTTTCATCAGGTTTTTAATTACAAATCCCAATTTTATGGTCAAAAATTGAAGATGTCAGACATATTCTTCTTCTTACACTCAAATCAATAAATGATATTTAATGTTGATAACTTCCTCACATTTTTAAATGCATCTATTCAACCTGTTTGTTTTTTCACATTTACTTTTTAAGATTAAGAAATGATTAAGCTAGATTTTTAATTGCCACAAAATATACTTATACAAATACAACCAAGATTACTCCAGTTTTAACATTTACATCACATTTACTTTTTAAGATTAAGAAATTAATAAGCCAGATTTTTAATTACCACAAAATATACTTATACAAATACAACCGAGATTATTCCAGTTTTAACATTTACATCTTAATTAACTTTTTACATTTTGAAATATAAATTGACATCTATGATTAGTGAAATGTAAACCATAACATTGTGATTGATGCCACGTTTAACCTGCTTTTCAAATACCACCCCGCGTGCTCTCTCCTTACCGGGACTGTTGATTCCACCTTGAGTTTCAAATGCTGCTGCTTTAATATAATTTAAACCATATGTTAACAGGTGGAGTGTCCGGGCTCTCTCTCCTTACCGGGCTGGGATGTTGATGCCACATTTCCATGGGTTTCAAATGCCACCCGAGCTTAATCTAATCTTTAACAATATAAATTGACACTTGTGATTAGTGGAAGCTTTTCAAATACCACCCCGCGTGCTCTCTCCTTACTGGGACTGTTGATGCCACCATGCGTTTCAAATGCTCAAGCTTTAATATAATTTAAACCATATGTTACCAGGTGGAGTGTCCTGGCTCTCTCTCCTTACCGGGCCGGGCTGTTGATGCCACATTTCCATGTGTTTCAAATGCCACCCGAGCTTAATCTAATCTTAAACAATATGTTACGGGGTGGAGCGCTGTCTCTCCTTACCAGGCAGAGGGTAGTTGGTTTTTAATTATGGGGCACACATTTCTCTTATGGTCAAGCATGGGTTACCAGGTGGTGCGTTATGGGTCAATGTGTTATGGATCAATGGAGAGCCTTTGGATTTTTAATAATGGGTTACGAGGTGGTGCGTTATGGATCAATGGAGAGCCTGTGCATTATTTAATAATGGAGATCGTGTGCATTTTTAATTTTGTTGTGCACATGTCCCTTTTAATTCTGTGTTATTCTTTGTATTAATTAGTTTATCTCATTATTTTAATATTTAGATATATTTTTTATTTTATTTATTGATTAAACTATTTTATTTGCAGCTTCAACAACTTTGCATTAATTAGTTTACCTCATTATTTTAATATTTAGATATATTTTTTATTTTATTTATTGATTAAACTATTTTATTTGCAGCTTCAGCAACATGCATCCACTTCCACACAAAATCATACCTCTGCCTTGTTCTTGAGGCTTAGCATGCATCCACTTCTGTCAAAATCATCACTTGACCACATTTCAACCCCGTGATATATACAATGCGTCCGAACATAGCCAAACAAACAACAGATCTTTGCGCGTCGAATTAAAAGTTGGCGGTAAACGTTTACCTCATTAGCTCGACAAAGTATATTGAAGGTTTTTATGTACCTAATCCAATTAAAAATGGACAAATATATTTATTATGACGAAATCTTCACACTATAGAGTTCGTATTGGATAGCTACCTGTCAAAAATTTCATTGTCGTACTCCATGAATATTGACTACGATAGGTTGGAGAATGGATACCAATGAAAAAATTGGACTGTATTTTTGGTGTGTTCACTTTTCTTTTTTCTTTTTGATTCTCAGAAAATGTGACATGAAAATGCCTCTCTTTTTTGGGTAGTTTTTATTTGAAAGTACCAATAAGAGGGCCCACACTCATAATAACACACAGTAACTCCATAGTAATAGGTAATTAATATAATGATAAGTAAGATATTAATATTTTTTTTTACTATGTAAATGTAATTTCATTCCTTTTTAGGGTTCTGTCAATTATGCATGATTACGCCCATAAGTGTCCCCCTATCAAAATAGATGGTTTAATCATGTTTTTACTTACAAATCCCAATCTTATGGGTCAATGTGTTATGGATCAATGGAGAGCCTGTGGATTTTTAATAATGGGTTACCAGGTGGTGCGTTATGGATCAATGGAAAACCTGTGCATTATTTAATAATAGAGACCGTATACATTTTTAATTCTGGTTGGGCACATTTCCCTTCCAACTCTGTGTTATTCCTTGTATTAATTAGTTTATCTCATTATTTTAATATTTAGATATATTTTCGATTTTATTTATTGGTTAATCTATTTTATTTGCAGCTTGAGCAACATGCATCCACTTCCGGCCTATGCCTTGTTCTTGAGGCTTAGCATGCATCCACTTCTGTGCATTCTGGAGGCCTATGCCTTGTTCTACGCATCCACTTGCGCGAGTTCTGGAGGCCTATGCCTTGTTCTTGAGGCTTAAGGAGGCTTGCAATGTTGTACATTTGATTCTCAGTTCACTGGCATTTATGATGTCTTCATTCTAAATCATGCATCCACTTCCGCGCGTTATGGAGGTCTATTGTTCTTGACTCTTGATCAAAACACTGCAAAATGTTTGATTAATAAATGTAATGTCAATTGGACAGTTCATTCTCTTCATGAATTTCAAGCCATGTGGTTTAAATTTCTAACTAAACCTTCTACCCAAAATCACAAGCAATAGAGCGCATTTCTATGCCCTCTATTTTCCTTCTCTTTGGTTTACACATTATTGTTTTACCGTTATTATTGTATACTCTCTTCCATAAATTCAACTCCCAGTATCTAAGAAAACTAAAACCTCACATATGTAGATTAAATTACCTCTTTCAATACATACATGCTCTTCCGTCATGGTTTCTGGCGTAATATTAATGAGGCAAGCGAGTGGAGGCTTCCATTAATCGTATAATTGTTTTATGGTAAAATTGGAAAACCTCAACATACTTTTAAAACAATTACTAAAATGAAGAGTCTTATTACTTCTCCCACTATCAAACCCTTAAACAAACGCCCTACTGAATGTTCTATTGAATATAAAAGGGCCAAATCGTTTCATGATTCTTTAAATACATAGATATCTTTAAATCTGATTACCTTTAATATACAAATTGTTAATATTATTAATAATATTTAATTCTGATTATTATTAATATACAAATTGTTAATATTATTAATAATATTTAATTTATTTATATTAAAATAAAATATATAGGCTAAGATATATGAATTAAAATATATGGGTTATGATTATTAAGGTTAGAGTTGATTAATGTAGTTATTATTAATATAAAGGGTGCTAATTGTGTTAGTTATTATTAATTATTAAAAATAATAATAATAATTGTTAATATTATTAACAATATTTTATATTAATAATCACATTAATATATAATAATACTTTATTAAATTCATAACTAAAGTATTAATAATACTTTATTAATTAGTTATTATTAGTCATAATTATATATATTAAAAATATTATTATTACTTTATTGTTATTCTACATAATATAGTGATAATTAATAATAAATAATAATGATAATTATTAACTATATTATTAGTGATTATTATTAGTTATTATTAATATATTTAATTAGTTATATCATACCAGGTTACTTTAAGGATATGTATGTATAACATGGCCTCCTTTATACAATAATTATTAATTAATCATAATAATTAACTATATCAACAATAATTTGCTAATAATATATTAAGGTCAATTATTAGGGTTACCATTATAAGACTTGTGTTTATTTTAATGGTTTGGGAATATGGATTAAACTTTAGGTGGAATTTATTATTTTCAATATATGGGCTTTAATGAAATTTTTCTATATGTGGGAGACTTGCTTTGTTAATTCTCCCACCCATGATAAATAAAACCAATGAAAAATATATAACAATGATATATATATGGATGTATAATGGTCATAGCTTGTATCATGGTACAATGTCATGGTACAATGTATACACTCATATCTTGTATAAAACAAGTTGATTTCTTTTATAAATCATAATTTGTAACGTATAAATCAAGTATATTTGTTATGAATGTCTTTAGAATAATATAACTCATAATATAAAGTATAGAAGTTCTGAATGATTTTCTATCAACGTTATGATGAAAAGTATAAATTATTAAATGATTTTCTATCGATGTCCTTAGAACCAATATAAATCAAGTAGATTTACTATCAATGTCCTTAGAACAAGTATAATTCACCATCTACAAATTTAGACACCACATTCTAACGACCATTTTCCCAACGTCGTAAAAGTAAAAGATGATTCTACACTGTGTCAAGTGTTTCCAAACATTGCATTATGATGAAAATTTCCTTACATCGCATTATGACAAACATTTGCCAACATCGCAATGTAGCAACCACTTCCCAATGTCGCATTGCGACGAACATTTCCCATTGTCGCAATGGGATGAACATTTCCCTTTTGTTATCAATGTCCTTAGGAAAAATATAAATCATTCTCTATAAAGTAAAACATGATTCCATACATCTCATTGTGACCAGCATTTCCCAACGTCGCACTCCAACGAACATTTCCCAATGTCGCGATGTGACAAACATTTTCAAACATCGCAATGTGACAAAAAATTCCTGACACCGCATTCTGACGACCATTTTCCCAACGTCGCAAAATTAAAATATGATTCTACAATGTATCAATTGTTTCCAAACATTGCATTATGATGAACATTTCCATATGTCACATTGTGATGAACATTTCCCAATGTCGCAATGTGATGACCATTTCTCAATGTCGCATTTTGACAAACATTTCCTGACGTTGCACTGTAACATCCATTTCCCAACGTCGCAACAGTAAAAGATGATTCTACAATGTTTGGAGTGTTTATAAACATCGCATTATGATGAATATTTCCCAACGTCGCATTTTGACGAACATTTTCTAACGTCGAAATGTGACGACCATTTGCCAATGTCGCATTGTGATAAACATTTCCTAGTGTTTCCATGTGACAGAGATTTCTCAGTGTCATTGTGATGAACATTTTCCAATGTTGCATTGTGATGAACATTTCCCAAGGTTGCATTGTTACAAACATTTTCCAACGTCACAATGTCAGGATCATTTTCCAACATCACACTATGACGAAAATTTTCCAACGTCGCACTAAGACAAAAATTTCTCAGCATCACATTTCTTACAAACATGTCCAAACATGACAATCTCATAAACATTTTTGAACATCGCATTTTCATGAACATGTCCCAGCATCACAATATCATGAGCATTGTCCATTGTCACATTGTGATGAACAACTCTCAATATAATTTTCCATTGTCATAAACATTTACGATTGTGGCAATGCAACAAACTATATATATATATATCAGGCATAGTCATTTTCATGGTCATCATCAATTGGAGTTAACTATCGTGATGGTGAAGCATAGGCTATCACTTTGAACCATCGTCATCATCA
>CBVK0103309976.1:0-20728 GCA_900067695.1 Picea abies
TTGCTGCTGCTGACAAGACGGATCTGATGAAAGAAGAAAATGATGGGCCCTCCGGGGCCATGCTTAGGTCAATCTTGCTCTCGATACTCCATGTCTAGGACCTGTGGGCCTCAAGACATGATCTCCTAGTTATCCCTAGAAATCGGGGATAACATAGCCACTTTTAGCTCGATGTCACATTCTTTATACCATGGAGTGTTTCCAACAAGTGACGATACTCTTTCTTATCACCCCATCTCTCAATGAAAGCTTCAATTAAATCCTTTATGGTTGCAAACTTGTTGTCATCTAACCCAGAGAACCAATCATATGCATCTTCTTCAAGAGAACATGCAAAAAGTTTCATTTTTACATCCTCATGATTATGTGCTGCACCATTACACCACTTATTAATACACAAAGAAAAAGATTTAATGTGAGCTTTGGCAGTAATAGCATTGTTTCCCTGAAATGCAAGCAATTTTTCAATAGCTTTTTCAGGTAAAACATGAGGATATCTATTTACATTAGAAAAATGAAGTGGACTAAAATAATAATCCATTTCAATTTGCAAAAAAATAGAGTCTAAACTAGAAATATTAAAAAGCAAGTGTATATAAAAAATGGACTCGAATCCCTGTTGATCAAGGATTCTACAAGAAGCAAGTTTGGCTAACCTTCTCCCATAAACCTTTTGGGGCTTAGGGAGGAAATCAACCAAGACTTGTGAGTTCCTTCTTGTATAATACTTTGTCAAATTTAAATTGAGTGGAGTCGCTAGATGATTGAGTCTAGATATGATAAACAACAAGCATACAAAAACAAAAAAAAACAAAACAAAAAGGAAAACCAGAAGTCGAATTCCGGAAATAGAAAGATTTATCCCCGACAACGATGCCAAAAATGTTGCCACCTTTATACACACTTGGGTGACGTGGAAGAAATCTTCAATCCACTTGGTGTGTCCTTGGGGGGAAGTTAGAGTTAAGGTGTTGTCACCTAATCCTCAACTCCTCCGTCTAGGCCAACTCCTAGCGAAGCCAANTGTCACCTAATCCTCAACTCCTCCGTCTAGGCCAACTCCTAGCGAAGCCAAATGGGGTAGTCCCTAAGAAAATAATCTATTGTTTGAACTAATCTAAGTACAAGAAATAAATCTAGGAGTTTATTGAAAAATACAAAACATAAAGTAAATCTACTCTAAGAGCATACATACTTTCATTCACCTCAACAACTTATACATAAAAGAGATACTTGCATAAAAATGATACTCATGATAACTTTGACAAGATGCAAGTAAATAAAAGAGATACTTAAAGATATAATAACAAGTGCTTGAGAATTAAATTTACTTGAAGCAAATGGCTTTGTGTATATTAAACAATAAGACCAGTGCCTTAAAGACATCGTGGGCAGTTGTATGAGTGATTGCTTTATGAAAATTTGTCTTTGAGATTTTAAGGTAGATTAATGAGATAAATTTTATTTTCTTTGAAATGAGATTGTAACAATAAAGAAAACTAAACTAGATTTGGCCTCTAGGAGAGGTTATACCTTTAGATCAAAGATTTGCTGAGAACTTGCCGAAATCGAAATGGTTTCACCAACAAGCCCACTAGAGGTGTTTGAGGTCCAACACGGAGGGGAACAAGCTCGAGGTATTCCTTGAAACTTCACACACTCCCCCTAGGCGGTTTTTTGAACCAAGCAATCATCCTCTTTTGAGATTGTCCTATTACAACTTCTCCACACTAACCAATCCGACGTGTATGAAACTTACTCCCAAAAGATTGAGGCAAGCTCGTAATTGGAAGGGTCGGGGACAAGCACCGAGAGTTGAGGGGAATGTTTATTTTAAACAAAAAATAAAAGGCTCAAAGATAAATGTTTTTCTAATTACTAAAGTCCTCACTGACCAGCCTCTTGTGAGGCACTGAGGGGACAAGTTTATTTTCCAACTTGAAAGAACATAAAATAAAATTGCAGAAAAGGAAAATATAATCTAGCAATTAAAGTTGTACTTTACAAATTGAAATCTAATCTATGTGATGGTTGTTGTTGTTATTTTATGCTTATTAGATGAAGAAAAGCAAAGAAATGGAAAAGCTAAAGAAAAATACACAATCACCACAAGCCACCTCCCTGGGGGAAAATGCAAAATGGGGCACTGTGTAGCCCACTCCTTTATTGCCTCAGATATAACGATCTCCTTTAGATGAGATTTTGGATCCTTATAATGATGGATCTAAGAGGTTTACAAGTTACAGAATGATTTAGGAAGATATAGGGTGCTCCTAGAAGTCCAAAATGCTCTTAATTTGCCAAATTTCGGCAGAATATCTCCTTGTTTATTCAATGACCTGCACAAAAAAACAAATAAAAGAATACAAAAGATGGACAAAAACACTTTAAAAGTGTCTTTGGTTATTAGTAGAAAACCCCCAAAAAATTGTAAGTTAAAGTCTATGATAAACTAGTAAAAAAGAAGTCTAAATTAGTTAAGAAAATAGTATTTTCTTGATGGTATTACTTGCGGTCCTAAAACAGAAAGTAATGTCAACAAAGATGCTCAAATTTGGAATTTAAACACTCAAAAATGAAACTACCTTTAGCATTACTACATTTCTTTTAGAAAAATGCCAAAAGATAGAAACTAGCAAGTTAGATCAAATGAATACTACTTTTGAAAAAAGAGATCTAAACTACTTGCTTTATCATGCATACAAAGTAATCTATGGATTTAACTTTTAGAACAATAACTTTACTTTGCATGTGCTTAAGGTAACCCATAAGTAGAAATTTTAGAAATTGAGAAAAATAGGAAGAGAAATGCTCGAACTTTTTTGGAATCTTGGGCAAATGGAGTCTTGTTGATGGATCAAAGAGGGACTATGTCTTTATTTTGGATCTTGAATAAAAAGGTAATTGCAGCCAAGCCCAACCTCCTCTTCAAGTGTGAGAACCTTCAATACTTAGAGATCTCTTTCCAACAAACTATTAGTAAAATGGTGCTACCTATTGCCGTCTTTATGCACACCTGGGTAATGTAGAAGAAATCTTCAAACCACTTGGTGTGTCCTTGGGGGCAAGTTAGAGTTAAGGTGTTGTCACCTAATCCTCAACTCCTTCGTCTAGGCCAACTCCTAGCGAAGCCAAGGGGAGTAGTCCCTAACAAAAATACTATTGCTTTTAAGCTAATCTAAGCATAAGAAATCACTCTAAGAGTTTATTGCAGAATAAAACACTTAGGTAATGCATTCAAGATTCATTAATTTGATAGACAAGATAAGCATTGGTAACAAAAAAGATGTCCAACCACAAAAGATGCATGCATAATTAAGTAAGGGATACAATATCTGCAAATAATGGAACAATTATTAGACAATCACCATATCATGAATGAGATACTGCTCATAAAGAAAAATGTTATGAAACAAGAGACCAATGCCTTAAAAGTATTGTGGGCAGTTGTTGAATGGGTGTTTTATTTAAGTTTTTATTAAAGGTAGATTAATGAAAATATGTGTCCTCTTTAGAGGCTATCTCTTTGTTTAGAAATATGCTAAGAACTTACCGAAACCCCAAGGCTTCACCAGTAAGTTCAATGAAGGTGTTGGATGTCCAACACGGGAAGAACCTAGATTTCAAAGTTCCTGTCTGACTTCACACACTCCTTTCATGCGGCTACCCTCACATTAAGATAGCTACTATCAAGATTTCCCTAATTAAAGATACTCCACAATGAACAACCCTGGTTACGATGAATTCCATAATCGAGCTAGGCTCGCAAGGGTTTAGAGCATACACCGGGGAGCTGAGGGGAAGGTTTATTTTAAAGAAAGAAAACACTGAAAGAGAAATGTGAAAAACTGAAAAGTTTTCCAATTACTAAATGCGAAAAAGAAAACTAAACTAGCAAAAGGATTACTTTGCTTTAAATGAAATTGAAAGTTGTGATTGCTTGACTGGTTAATTTTCTTAGATTGTGTGTTTTGAAAGCATAAAATCAAGAAACTCATAAGGAAATAAAGCACAACCACCACCGATCCCCCTAAAGGGGATGACGAAACTTGGCACTAGAGGCCCGCTTTTATTAATTCCTATTACACTTTGAGAAACTAAGTTCTCTTTTTCCTTTTTATGCACTTTGGATACTTATAAAATGGATCAAATTATTAAAAAAATACAAAAAGACTTTCTAAAGGTCTTGGTCTTCAAAGGGTCGAACTTGGGGTAGAATTTCTTCAGTTTAGCTTCACTTTCGCTGGAGTTCCCCCTTGTTTTGTGACGACCTTCTAAAAACCAGCAAAGAAAAAAGGTTAGAAGATGATGGAAAACACTTTAAGAAACTAAAAATAAAATAAATAAACTTAACCAAAATTTATTGATATTTTCTCATTTAAGAATGCAAATTTTTTAGGGGGTTTTTAGAAGAGGTTAGAGGACTCCTGGTTGCTTGAATGCCCCAAACTCATCCAAGTTGAACAAAGCTTCTATTTTTCTGTCCAATAACCTGAAAAATCAGCAAGAAGACTACCCCAAAAGATGCCCAAAATGATTTGGAACAAGTTAGGGGATTGATCAAAATTGCTTGAAAAAATGAAACAAGAAACTAACAAATTTTATTGCTGATTTTTTTATTACTGTTGGACAATGAGTAACTAGGCACTTGAAATGCTAGATATAACAATACAAAACAAATGGAAAAGATCAAATTTTACCCTTTAAAAAAATCAGAAAATCGCTTAATGAAAAGGGATCTTTTCTTATGTTAGATCTAGATTCGTTAGATAAACTTTAAATAAAAATCAGATCTAGAAATCCTATGCATGCATAAGAAAAACTAAAGATTTAGCCTTAGAGATTAGATTCAAATGCTTGCATATAGATAATAAGTAACCAAGAAATTAAATATTAGAAGGGTGAGAAAGAGAGGGAGAAATCCTTTCTTCAAGACTTGAATCTTGAGCTATGGGGTCTTCCAGTGAAAGGATGAGGGACTCGTTCTCAAAGGATCTTGAAGTATGTGGAAGATTGTGCTCAAATCAGCCACCACTTCAAGTATGAGGACCTGCAATCTTGATAAACCTACATACAACTTGTTAAATATTGGTGTTCCCTACACATGAAATCTAAATAGCATGCAATTAAGCAAAATTTACATGCAAATTATCAACCGCATATGTAAAGTAACAAAAGATCTTAAAATCCAAGCTAGTTAAGAAGATATTTTCTATTGGGTGATAACACCCCTATCAAGGCCAACCTACAAATTGAAATGCATGTAAACACGATATAGATACCTCATAAATTTAGACCATGAACATCAACATCCACACAATGCTACCATCCACCATGTGACCTCCAAAGTCTTCTTTATTCAAACTTGAAAGAAAATTACAAATATACAATATAATAGCATAAGCTCTTTCCCCCAAGCTCTGACTAACTCCTATGAGGAGGGTCGACCTTCCTTAATAGTGAAAAGGGTGAAGTCTCCAAGGGAATGGTGCATGGTAAGAGAGGGAGTGCGCCTAGCTAAGTGAGGGATGTGCATGAGTGGAGTGAGAATAGGGTGGAGTGGAGTGATGTGAGGGTGAGTTGGAGAGAAGTGAGGGTGAGGGGGAGTGGAAGTGGAGTGGTAGGTGAGGGTGAGGGAGTGGAAGTGGAGTGGTAGGTGAGGGTGAGGGAAAGTTAGACATTGGGATTAGAGCCCCCTCTTGCAAATGTGCCATCTAAGAAGGGAAGTGTTGTTAGCTTCATTGGGATCTCCACCCACTTGCCATGTCACATGTCACTTCACTAAGGCACCCTCCACTCTAGTTGACCTTCCACACAATATTGGAACTCCAGACATGAGGAAACATGTTCCTGACATGTTTGCTAACATTTAAGAAATTTAATTAAATTGTCCTTTTTACCTTTTTGAGAGTGAAATTCAATTTTGAGTGATTAAAATAACTTTTTTGCCTCAACAAATGGAGGAATAGGGTTTAGGAGGTACTCTAGTTTAGAAAACGAGCACAAATATGGCATATGACAACAAATGATGCCACTTTTACGACTTTATTGACTCTTACAATTAAAATTACCCATTTTACAGGAAATTTTTTATTGACTGAAAACCTTAAAAAATCCTAGTGGGGACTTAGCGCAATTTCCATATAACTCAATAGACAAACTTAGCATGAATTCATATACATTTAGATACTAGACATTGGTTATACCATGCTAAGGTCTAAGTTCGTCTAACCACCAATACATACTCAAGCTTTGGAGGCGATTTGAGTGAAAAAACTTAGAAATTATTAATTGCCCAATTTCTAAGAAAAGAAATAATTAACAAGTGAAAAAAAACACTCTAGAGTACGTACTCCTGCTCAGGTCTTAGGTATCCAATAGTCTTTTACAACTTTCATGCTCAAGTCATTTATTACAATGCCCCCAGAGTGATGGAAATGCGGAAAAAGTTGTTCAAATAGACCGGTTAAACTTCTGAACTCTGAATTTTGAACAAGGAGTTGTTCAATCTTTGACGGCTCGATGGAAGTCCATCCTAGTGAAACTTGGTGGATAACATTGGCTCCATATGGGTGTTATAAATAAATAGATGTGCTCGTTTTTCCATAGACAATATATCAATATTGTCACCCAACCATAGGCACAAAGACCACCCTCCAATAGAATAATTCTGAAAGCAGAACAATAGCCAACCAAGGTAGCACACCTTTCTCCAAGGGTAGTGCACCAAGCAAGACTAACCAAAGACCAAGAAGAAAGTCCAAACCATAACCAAGAGAAAGTCCAACCAAAAGCCAAAATCTCCAGATGCAGCAGCTGCAGGTGCACTCCCTCTCCAAACTTGCACACCACTAGTCTTATGCGGTTGTGAGAGTAAGAGTGACAACTGAGCTCTAGCGCCCTCTTATTTATAGTGATCTTTGTCACCTGTCCAGGCCGACTTCTTCTTTTAGAGGTTAACACTTAAACATTAATTCTTTTATTGAGCCGACATGTCTTCTAGGGTTTCTACACATCTGTTTAGGGTTTCTCTTGCTTCCCGGAATATTCTAGTCTCGTCAAAGGTTACACGTAGAGGTTAATACCTCTCGCAACTACCATAATATTAACACTCCCTCCTAGATAGGGAGATATTAAAGGAAATGGTCTTGAGCACAAACAAACCATTCAACTGATAACATCATCATAGCCACACAGGCTATCTCATGATCACGTAGATCAACTCATGAGCAACGTCAACACTATCAACATCATCTGATAGCACCAATTGCATCATCTCTCGAAGCCATACTCCATTTGAGTAATCGGGCATGATGCTGAATAAGTCACTCAGTCCACAGAGTGATACAAGAACCATTCTTCTAATTCGTACATATTTCCTAGAAGAATAATTGTTCCAACAGAAGCTAGAATCCACGCCATGGACTACAAGGACTATTCTTCTAATCTGATCATACGTCCTAGAAAAATGGTTGTCCTAGACCATTTTCTACAGGGAGAATGTCTTTCCACCAACAATCTTTCAACCTGGACCATCCTCCACAGGAAGGATATCTTTCCACTAGCAATCTGTCCTACCTGGACCATTCTCCGCCTGGAGAATGGTTGTCCATCAACACATTGACTATCCATCTAGCTGGAAATCATCTCCAACACTAGTGGTAGTCTCCATGGCAATCAAAACAATGCCATCCAATAGAGCACAACTGTGTCTATCCATAGTAGTACACAACTACTACCCAGTGGCACACAACCACTCCTAGTAGCACACGGCTACTAACCAGTGACACATAGTCACTATCAGTGGATCACATCCACCACAGTAGCATACAACTACTGTCCAGAGACATATAGTCCACAACAATCATATCGTCTGATATCAACATGCATAAATAATATCATGATACAAGCTGAGTCATCTGGCCAATTCTTCCACTCACATTTGTGAGATTTGGAAGAGCATCTGCCCTCAGAAAAGTGGGTACTTAGGTAAAGTGGGTTCTCTAGGTCCAAAAAAGAGCACCCCCAATGCATATAATGCCTCATAGTACCACTTTTTTAATACAACATCAAATTAGAATTAAAAAATTCCGTTTTATGGGAATTTTTTTATTAACTGAAAAAAATAAAAAATCCTAAGGGGGACTTAGAACATTTCCATAAAACTCTAGGATAATTCTTAGCATGGTTATATACATAAGGTTCTAGACTTAAAATACCCCCCAAGTCATATATGCTAGTACAATTACTCCAACTTTGGAGGTTACTGAGTGAAAAGAGTCGAAAATTATAGTTCGCTTAAAGAGCAAAATATAATTAGCAAGTAAAAAAACACTCTAAAGTAAAGTACTAATGTCTAAGCCTTTTACAAAAAATCACATGCTTAAGTCATTTCATTACAATTCCCCGTAGGGTATGGAAATGTGGTAAAAAGTTTAAAAAGGGCCATATTGGCCTGCTGGACTTCACCAACAAGCCCACTAGAGGTGTCGGAGGTCCAACACAGAGGGGAACAAGCTCGAGGTATTCCGTGAAACTTCACACACTCCCCCTAGGCGGTTCCTTGAACCAAGCAATCGTCTTCATTTGAGATTGTCCTATCAAAAATACTCCACACTGACCAGCTCGACGTGTATGAAACTTACTCCTAGAAGACCGAGGCAAGCAAACAATTGGAAGGGTCAGGAACAAGAACTGAGAGTTGAGGGGAATGTTTATTTTAAACATAAATTAAAAGACTGAAAGGTAAATGTTTTTCTAATTACTAAAGTCCTCACTGACCAGCCTTTTGCGAGGAGATGAGGGGACAAGTTTATTTTCCAACTTGAAAGAACATAAAATAAAATTGCAGAAAAGGAAAATCTAATCTAGCAATTAAAGTATTACTTTCCAAATTGAAATCTAATCTATGTGATGGTTTTTTTTGTTGTTTTATGATTATTAGATGATGAAAAGAAAAGAAATGGAAAAGTTAAAGTAAAATACACAATCACCACAAGCCACCACCACCCTTGGGGGTAAACACAAAATGGGGCATTGTGTAGCCCACTCCTTTATTGTCTCGGATACAATGATCTCCTTTAGATGAGATTTTGGATCCTTATAATGATGGATCTAGGAGGTTTACAAGTTACAAAATGATTTAGGAAGATATAGGGTGCTCCTAGAAGTCCAAAATGCTCCTAATCTGCAAAATTTCGGTAGAATGTCCCCTTGTTTATTCAATGACCTGCACAAAAAAGAAAACAAAAGAATACAAAATATGGTCAAAATCACTTTAAAAGTGTCTTCGGTTATTAGTAGAAAACCCCCAAAAAATTCTAAGTTAAAATCTATGATAAACTAGCCAAAAAGAAGTCTAAATTAGCTAAGAAAAGAGTCTTTTCTTGATGATATTACTTGTTGTCCTAAAAAAGAAAGTAATGTCAACAAAGATGCTCAAATTTGGAATTTAAACACTTTAAAATGAAACTACCTTTAGCATTAATATATTTCTTTTAAAAAAAATGCCAAAAGATAGAAACTAGCAAGTTAGATCAAATGGATAATACTTTTACAAAAAGAGATCTAAACTACTTTCTTTATCATGCATACAAAGTTATCTATGGATTTAACTTTTAGAACAATAACTTTACTTTGCATGTGCTGAAAGTAACCCAAAAGTACAAATTTTAGAAATTGACAAAGATAGGAAGAGAAATGCTTGAACTTTCTTGGAATCTTGGGCAAATGTAGTCTTGTTGGTGGATCAATGACGTACTGTCTTTCTTATGGATCTTGAAGAAAAAGGTAAGTGTAACCAAGCCGAACCTCCTCTTCAATTGTGAGAACCTGCAATACTTTGAGATTGTTGGAGTTACTTCACACACACCTAGGATTTATTTTTCCTAAGGTTTTTTCCTTGTTTATTAGTCATTATTGAGTCTCCTATATTTTAGGAAGAATATTCCTCTAGGGAAAATATTTTATTCAGTTTTCACTTTAGTTTGATCAGTTGAGTGGAGTCTAGATGCTACATTGAGATTATCACCATTAAGCATTGGGATCATCACCAACTAATGCACATTGTCCTTGGGATCATCAACAGACTAGCACATAACTCATGATTCCCTGATATCCTCCTCACTTCACTTTGTTCCTGTCAGTTAACTGAAGACAGATAGACTAGTTAACTTAGGTAGGTGGCAGTTCACTCTCGTAACTGCCTGAGAGACTAGACTAGGTGGCAATTTACTCCCGTAACTACTGGTGTGTGTCCAGATCACTCTAGACCACCACTATGGCGCATTAGTTACTCATGTATCCTATATCTATTGTAAATTACTCACTCTTTGAGTGTGGAATACGGTTAATGAGAATTCTTCTATTCTTTCTCTCTTGTTTCTTCTTTCTCAATTTTTCTCTGCAAATGTGTGTGGTATTTTCTAGCTAGATCTATTATGTGCAGTTTCAACACATTTACATGGTATCAGAGATGATGGACTGCTAAGAAAAAGCTACACCAAATTATTTTTGTAGGTACTAAAGATTGAAGAACGCAAAAAAGATGGATTATTCACCGGAAATACTTCTCACGCCTTATAACTATTTGGAATGGAAGCCAAAAATTCTGCTTCTGCTTAGATGCAGAGGCTTGTACCAAATAAATATGGCAATGGAAGTGGAGCGTGATTCCGCCGATGAGAAAAATGACTTTCTCAATAGACAAGATATGGCCATAAGATGTATTCTCTAGTTTATTTCTCCTGAAATTCTCCACCAAGTACATGATGACTCACTAGAATCAACTCCAAATGAATTATGGATCAGATTGGAGATTTTATTCGGAAATAAAGAAAATTGTGAAGATTTCATGCAAGAGGTTGAACAGATAGAGCCAGAACAGAAGCCATCAAAAGATCAAACATTTTATTCTAAAGAGTCTTCTACACAAGTATTTGCACAAATTTGTATTCCATTAATTGAAGATGATGTCTACTCCATTTCAAATTCGTTTTCTGAATTTCATGTGGAAGATATATGACATGCATCTTTGGGGTCACATGTAGAGACTTTTCCATGCACAATGCATGCATCTCAGGAGACAAAAAGGGAGTTGCGCACATCAGTCTCAATTTTGATATTTTCTGAGCAAAATTTGCAGAAACAGATTGGATATTTGAATTTCTCTCGGGAAAATATCCAATTTAAAAAAAACATCATCCGAAACAGAGTTTGGGAAGTGAAGTTATGATCATTTTAAAATCAACAAAATTTCAACATTTTTCCGGAAATGGCCGCACGGTTTTAAAAGTTTCATCCAAACTTTATTTGGATATTCTTCATTACAAGAAAAAAAAGTGGATATGTGTGGACATCTCAATGGTGCATATACTTCATCAGATCCGTGTAGACATATACATCTTCAACAAAATCTTCAACGACCACAAACTTGCACAGTTGCGAAGTCTTCTTGGAGTGAAGGACACGGTTGCTTAGCAACTGCTTTTTGTTCCTTCTCATTTTTAATTTTTTTATGCATTGTAATTTGAGGGGGGGGTTCCCTCTTTCCTCGTTTATTTTAGTGTATCTTTTGTATTTGGGTACCAAACATGGCCTCGTTGTCGGGACCCATTCTTTATTTTCACCATAGTGATGTTCAAGGGGGGTGTTGGAGTTACTTCACACACACCTAGGATTTATTTTTCCTAAGGTTTTTTTCTTTTTTATTAGTCATTATTCAGTCTCCTATATGTTAGGAAGAATATTCCTCTAGGGATAATATTCTCTTCAGTTTTCACTTTAGTTTGATCAGTTGAGTGGAGTCTAGATGCTACATTGGGATTATCACCAAGCACCATTGGGATCATCACCAGCTAATGCACATTGTCCTTGGGACCATCACCAGACTAGCGCATTACTCATGATTCCCTTATATCCTCCTCACTTCACTTTGTTTCAGTCAGTTAACTGAAGACTGATAGACTAGTTAACTTAGTTAGGTGGCAGTTCACTCCTGTAATTGCCTGAGAAACTAGACTAGGTGGCAGTTTACTCCCGTAACTGCTAGTGTGTCCAGATCACTCTAGACCACCACTATGGCGCATTAATTACTCATGTATCCTATATCTATTGTAAATTATTCACTCTTTGAGTTTGGAATACGGTTAATGAGAATTCTTCCATTCTTCCTCTCTTGCTTCTTCTTTCTCAATTTCTCTCTGCAAATGTGTGTGGTATTTTCTAGCTAGATCTATTCTGTGCAGGTTCAACACATTTACAGAGGTCTCTTGCCAACAAACTATTAGTAGAATGGCGCTACCTATTCCCGCCTTTATACACACCTTGGTAATGTGGAAGAAATATTCAATCCACTTGGTGTGTCCTTGGGGGCAAGTTAGAGTTAAGGTGTTGTCACCTAATCCAATAGCTTAGCATCCCATTGGATATCACATCCACGGTCAATCTCTCTAGAAATGTACTAAGAAGTACAACCAATACTGTCACCAAGGGATAATGTTGGAAGCTCCCTCCTTCTATAACAATCACTGAAATTGAACAAGGTTTCCATTCCTATAAACCTTTGAGTCAGAATTCAACCATAACAATTCAACCAATAATCGTCAATCTATTACATAATGAATCAACCTATACTGAACTCCAAAAATCAACAAATAATCAAATGGTAAAGCTTGTCCATCACATGCATCAATCCACTCTAAACAATGCCATCCACTAGAAAAAATCAACCACCCATCGCAAGTCATCTTGGGAACCACACTATAGATCACATATCAACCATTAATGAAGAGGATTCTCCACCTATTACAAGTGAAAACATACTGGCATCTCTTGGAACAAATCAACCACCTATTAGAGGTGCTTTTGAGCATTATACTCGTGGAAAGTAAATCCCTGCCACCTATTAGTGAAGTAGAACACACTGGCATCCACTAGAAAAAATAAGCCACCTATCGCAAGTCTTCCTTGGCGTATCACTTGTTAAAAATAAATCCATACTAGCCACCAATCAAGTATATATACCGCCTATCACATGTGGGAACACATTAACATTCATTGGAACAATTCAACCACCTATCATAGGTCTTCCTAGGCATCACACCTGCTGAAAATAAGTCCATACTAGCCAACAATCAAGTAGGTCTACCACCTATCACAAGTGAAAACACACTCTCAACACGACCGATTAAAGTTTCAACCCATCAAACTCTTCATTGGTTTAAGTGCTCATCTCAAGTACACCAGCATTCCACCACCCAATAACCACTCCTAGGTATAAGAATTGCAATATCTGGCCTTCAAATCAACAAGAAGGCAATCTTCGTGCAATAAACTATGATACCATGTTGAAATTTCAAAAATTTGACAACTACTGCAACAACCGAAATTTGACCTCATTTACTTGGGGTTTGCTGGATATAATCTCTATGAACTTTCAACCTCAGTGCTGCTCTGAAATATTAAACTACAACAGTAATATTTCACTTCCCTTCAACCCAATTTCACCTGCAGTCCAATAAAATAAATATGATATGCGTATACTTCAATAGCACAATATTACAACTTTTAAGACAAAATAGACTGTAATAATAGCAAATTTGTTAATTTGTCTTCTAGATATGTGTTAAATCACTTAACCAATTTTGGCTATATATGTTATGTCAAATCAATATGAAAATCAAAGGCTCAAATCTATGCAATCATTAAGATAACATAAGCCAAAAATCAAATCTGCAAGTACACAAAATTTGAACAGCTAAAAACTTCATTTATATATAAAAGATGAAGTACAATTACATACCACAACATTATCACAAAGATGATACAAGTCAGTCTCCCAAAAACCTAGTTAGGGGAACCATAAGGAAACCCTAGCCACCAACTCCTAGCTAAGAATCACTCCCAACTAAAGTTGGATACTCCACCCAAGATCATCAACATGTTAGCATCAACACCCACAAGTCCTCCTTAGCACATACAACAAGCTTGTATTACACAAGTTCTCCATACTAGCACTGTTATCTTCCTTAGGGTTTATAAACTCTAGCCATTTTTCATCACACAAGTACATGGCAAGACAACCCTTGCACTAGCCTTCAAATCTACATGTCCATTCTAGGGTTTGAGTCCTGAAACTCTAGGTCTTCAACTCTTGCATCAATAGAAGCACCAAGGTCTCCATGGAACATCAAGGATACAATAATCAAGTCTTTCTCCAAGTAAGGCACCATACCAAGCTTAAGACTCATCAAGCCAATCTCTCCATGATCTTGCCTTAGCCTGACATCTCACAAGAAAAAGGCTCCAAATTTATACATGGTATTAGCTCCACTATCCATGTCTTCTACTAGGGTATAAACCCTAACAATAATAAGCATCCTTATCCCCAATGTCATGATCTTCTCTAGGGTTTACATGCATGGCACAAACCCTAGAATCACAAGAGCAAACCTTGGCATCACATAAGAGCAATATCTCCAAGAACATGTCAGATATCTCTCTCTCCTTGTCTTCTCCTAGGGTTTCTTCATGAACTCTAATGTCACGGCCCTAGGGTTTCCTCATGAATCCTAGTGTCTTTTTCTCAACAAAACTTCTTCAAGACAATACAAAGAATAGAGTACAATAATGATAATAAAAATAAGATCTTTCTCCTCCCTTTATATATAGAATAGGTGAGGGAGGATAGCATCAAACAACGACACAAGTTCATACAAGTAACCAACAAGGAAACCCCACATGGTATGATTTACAATACAAGGATGTACATGTGTCAAACTAGGGTATATCCAACCCCCAAAGTGAAACACCCTCCAAGCATGATCCTACTTGGGCTCAACACCCCTCCAAGATGGTGTGCTATCCAATATGTTGTGAGTCCAATGCTCCCTCTTCTGCGGTGGTCCCCTGTCCAACTCTCCTCATGCAAGGTGCTCTAATTATGTGCCACATGTCCTATCATGTGCCCAATACTATTCTCATTTGTGCCAATGTGGTCACTATGCTTCAATGCTCCTCCTCAACATGTGTCTGAGTCTATCACTAGACTCCATGAACATGCTCCTCAACCCAAGCATCCTCAAGTCAAGTGTCCAACCTCCAAGGTGTATATCACATGGTCCCAGGTTCTTGGGGCTAAGTTCTCTCGAAGTGCCAAGAGCTCTTCCTCCTAGGTAGGTACCTCCCCTAATTGAACAACTGCCTCTCCCATTGTGTTCACCCAATTGGTTAGTCAACATGTCAATTAAGGTAATAACTACCCAGGAAAGGGCACCATACAAGCCGTCTAACCAAGGTCAAGCATCCACCCAAATTGAGCCATCCATATGTCCATGAAGAATCACTAAAGGGGGTAGGAGACCTAGCGCTTACTTGTCAAAGTGAAAACACTTTTGGTGTAACCACAAAAGCTAATATGGTCAAATATTTTGACTCTTTGTAACTTTTTATATTTTTATGACTTTCTCATAATTGTGGTTGTGTGATTTAGATTTTCCGTTTGTCCAAGATGCTAATGTCTGCACATTCAAACCTTATTATAGTGGTTTCTGCAATGTACTTGCTTCTCTCGTACATATCTATTTTCTGTAAATTATAATTAGTATTTTCAAAAAAATTCCCTCTTTTTTCCCTTAATTACGTCTGTTGCACATAAATTTATTCTTGAAACTGGTTTTCTGCACTAATACAATGGAGCTTGTCTTTTGCAGTTATCCCAAATTATATACTTGTTTTCAAGAAATATGCACGACTCATCGCTGCCATTCAGCACGCAGACAACTTCTGCACGATTGATGCTTAATTTAGTATGATCAAGTGCAAAATTCAGTCCCATTATTTTTTATAGTGACATTGCATTTGACGAGTACTTTTTATAGTTAGGAGTTCCACCTTACATAGAGAAAACGATCATTCCTTTATACTTCGAGATTGTAAAGGTTGAATAGAATTGCTAAGCTATTATGTACAATAATGTTCAGGTTGAACCAATCTTTAGCAGAGGTGTGGACCCTACCAGCAAGGAAAAAAGTCGAGCTTTAGTGGTGAGATGTTTTGTAAAGAATTTTTTCTTCATGATTTACTCAATAAAGTATTGATGATTTCTATCCTTTGTCGGTTACCCTCAATCTTTTTTTACCATTGAAATAGGGAATTATATTAGAATCTTTTGCAAGCAAGTTCCGTACATTAAAGCACACCATTCCTCAGGTATGTACACCATCCTTTGCTTTTAATGATACAGACGAAATTGATCAAATTTTAATTAAGTGTACCATGTTTTTCGAAGTTCAAACCTCATCCTGCTGAAAATTCAAAATCTCAAGTTTATCAAATCTGGAACAAGGTTACCCAATACAAGTATTAACTTTATGATGAAAGGAGAAACAACGATAAGTAATAGAAAAATAACTAAAGCAAACAATTATGTTTGTGATCATTTTCTGCAACATATTGGGAAAGATAAAAAATAATAATGCAAATGGTATTTTCCTTTTCAATGTATTAGTTTTTTTGGTTATCATTATTGTGGTGGAAGCAAAGAGTGAAGAGAATAACACATGTTGTATGTATACATTATAGATGAGATTCAAAAGACTTTGTTGGATTAGTTGTAATGGTTGAATATTTTAACATTTATACAAAGATCTTGCCTAATACTATCCATCATTGTTGAGAAGTACCTAAAAGTTTTCTCACTAGCAAAAAAAAGAAAACAGAATATATTAGATTAGTTTAAGATATATTGTCAAAACTTAGACTGGATTTATATAAAGTTTATAATATCATAATCTTGTTATATGGTTTAACGGAGTAATATTAATGGGTATAGACGTGGTTTAAGATGTCTCAAACTTACAGTCATATAATACAAGTTTTAACGTGCTAATAATATTAATGATACATTGGTGTCACTGACCATTAATTAATAATAATTTGGTTACACTGAGCCGCTAAAGGTTAATATTTGTCTAATATGAACTTATAGTCACACTTGTAGTCGTATAATACAAGTCTTATTGTGCTAATAGTCAATGTTTGATCTTCTTGATAGCTGCTTCAATATCCAGTCAAATCATCACATAATACAAGTGTTGATAGCTGCTCCGATATCCAGTCAAATCGTCACATAATACAAGTGTTAACGTGCTAAGAGTTAATTTTGATCTTTTGGTAGTTACTCCAACATCCCTACACACGATCACATAAATACAAGTCTTAACGTGCTAATAGTTAGCTCCGATAAATATAGACATTTAATCAGCATGCCCAATCATTATGTAGCTGCCAAACTCAGCTTCCGTCATCTTTAAAGCTAAGATGAAAGCTCATATGAGTCTTCACAAGATTTCATATGGTATGTACATTGACTAATATGATAAATTGTGGAGCAAAGAGAAATGCAGAGAGAAAAGAATAGTATATTCAAATGTATGAAGAAGTACAGAATTGAACTGAAGAGATAATTACAATGTAAGATGGTTGAGCTATATATGCTCAAGCAAGACAGAAATAGAAAGTACAACTGTCCAGTACAGCTGGCAGTGTACGGTCATACTGTTGAGGGTACAATATATTTAACACTCCCTCTTAGACTCAACAGTTACAATCAGCAGCCAGCTGGCAGTGTACGGTCATACTGTTGAGGGTACAATATATTTAACATAATATTTATGCAACACCTAAGAATCCCTTCGTTTTGTGAGCCGAACCATATCAAGTGGGTAGAAAACTAAAGTTAAACTAAAATGTGTTAAATAAAGTTGTTATTCTGTTGTATGGACCGCGTAAAACCCATTGCTGTTTCATTAGTATGCTGCAACGGTATGTTAAAATGTATTGCACAAATATATTACATTTTTCACTACAATATCTCAGGTTTCAATATGTTGTGCATTTTGTTTCTTACCATCTTCAACCATTTTCCTAATCTACAATGAAAACGCTATAGCTGGATGATTGATCCCATTCGTGACAGACTAGAACGCATGCAATCTCGCTGCATACATAACTGCCATGTGCAAGGCCATCGAGGTTGCAGCATGCCTCTTGGCCTGTACACGTTTGACTAGGCTGCTAACATTCATATAACTATCACAACACTGGGCTTCAGCGTGATAATTGTTCTTCCTCACATACATATAAAAAAACAGCCTGATATTGTCCCTATACTGATAAAAAATATACCAAAAAATGTGTCCATCAAACAGTCAGTATGTGATCAGAGTCACATTGATACTAATACAGTTTTCTAGAGAAGATCATAGCCATGGCTATATAGCAAGAAATATCTTTTGAAAACAGAAGAAAACAAAGGAGATCAGAATGGATAAGAAGAGGGAGGACAGATGACACTCCCTCTTTTGATACCACCAAATGCCAAGAACCTGCTTCCAGTTGAATGCCTTCTTTTGAGAGAGCATCCCGATCCCTATTGTGCTCTTTGTACCTGTGTAAATGAGATTGAGTCAAAGACAGATTTGAAATTGAAGACAACTTCATCAGTAGGCCTCAAAAACAGATTTTCCATGTTGCAACCACCCTCTATTCAATCGATAACTTCCAAAGAGTCACCAAAAACTTGAAGATTTTTTACTCCTTTTTCAGTAGCGAGGAAAATAAAAAATTTCAGAGCCAGCAAAATCATTTGTTCCTCTACCCATCCCTTCTTTGAACTCAAAGAAATGAGAATCATTGAGAAAAACAAATCCCCAGAACCACAAACAGGGGCATCCCCCTGACTTGCCCCATCAAAATAGGCCCATTCCCTCCTATTATCAATTTGTTCTTGTCTAATAAGTCTTGGGGGTTTGACCCGTTATCACAAAATCTAGCCACTTGCGCAAAGCCTTCACAAGATGCTTGACCAGTGTAACATATGGAAGTAATTGCCACTATCACCTAAGCAAGTACTTCCCTCATTTTAGCGAAGGATAAAGATCCAACGCAAGGGAGGCTTCCCTAGCAAGCTAGAGGCAAGTCTACAACCCCCTATCTTGGTTACTTGATTAGCTAGGTCAAGGTTAAGGGCAAGGTTAAGATGGATAAGACAAGGCAAGTTGATGGTGCACATGTGAGGGGTGATGTTAAGATAATCAATGATGTTTACTAAGCTAGAAGAATAAATTAAATGCCCCGAAACAATAGCTAAAAGAAAAGAGAAAAAAGTCGAAGAGAAAAATAGTTGTTGCAATAAAACTTGAAACAAGAGATGGTATACTTCAGCAATAGTAAGTTCATAACAGTAATAGTAAGTTGGTCCTAAATTCACAAGAATGCAATGTAAAATATGCTGAATGTTAAGTAAAACACTATAAAACCATAAGCTAGTAATGGCTTGAAAGAAAGAGTGTTGAACTATGTTAATTAGATGCAAGATGATGAGACCCTAATGGCTGAAAATGCAATTAATGCATCAATGATGATGTTAGATGATGATTCTTAGCTAAAAGGAAAGACGTTGAGCTATAGATGATGAGGAATGAAATGCAAATGCAAATTCCCAAGGCTAACATCAAGTCATTGGGAGAGAGAAAGCTAAACTAGGATTTTATATCACTTGCAACAAGAGAAAGACTAGTGCCTTTCCTAAGTCTTTGGGCATATGGAGTCAATGAAACTCCTTCAATGGAGGCTAAAAGAAAGAGAATACTTGAAGATCAAAACCCTAGGATTATACAATCATAATTCTAAGCTTAATCTTCTAGGAAAACAAACCCTATAGTTTATACCATCATAAACCCTAGGTGTCATCCTATTTCTTCTATAGTGTCTACCAAGAGATCAAGTGGAACTAGGTTAAACCCTAGAATTTATACAATCATAAACCCTGGATTCTAACCAATAAAGACAAGGTTATGGGGTATGTACAATCACAATCCCTAACTTGACCCTAAATACTTCATTAAAATTAAGATGGATAAAACAAGGGAAGGGGATGAACAATTACAATCCTTCCTTAGGGTTTCTAACAAAATTTTTCAAGGAAACAAGATAACATGCAATTTATCAACCATTTGATAGAGAATTCACCTAAAATACCATGAACAAACATAAATACTTGGAAAGAACACACTATAACAAGTTTCTATGCACGAGTAAACCCTAGTTTCATGAAACATCCACCAAAAGAAAACAACATCCACAAGATTACTCCTCCAAAAGTACACAACCATCTATTACACCATAAAATTATTCTTTTCTCAACCTTATAAATCATCCATTCCCAACCCCATAATCATTGAGTTTAGTATGAAACCCTAAAGACTTAAACCCTTAATGCAAATTAATCTACTAGTAAGGGAACACGTGATGGATATACCTAATATTATCTTCATTAACCCCATGAGAAGAGACAGATGATTTATGCATATTAACCCTCATGTCTGTATCTACACAATACAACTCAAGAAATTCTTTTAACTTTACAACAACGATTCTAGTCCCATCACAAAGTAAAAGGACATAATCAACGAACAACAAATGAGATAATGATAAGGATTTTCCCAACATTGTACCTTTAAAGTTCAAATTTTTCTGGCCTACATAAATGCCCTATTGAGTGCCTCTACTACTATTAGAAACATTACTCATGATAACAAGAAATCTTCCCTGATACTCTTGTATGGTGTAATGTCCCTTTCCGAGTAGGAACTCCAAAGAGGAGGGCTTAGTGAAAAGTGGGTAAAAGCGCCTTTAAGTGATTTTGAGCTAAAAATAGAAGGGCACA
>CBVK0103309979.1:0-10802 GCA_900067695.1 Picea abies
ACCAAGACCGTGGTCGTTTCCCTCTCGGGTCTACTCCTATCGGGGTTTCGGCCCTTGCGCTGTCAACAGGCGCATGCCTTCGCAATCTCCGCCTCTCCGACCTCTGATATGCCTTATCCCTCTAAGCTAAGCCCTATCCGATGTGACCGTTGTCTCGAGACCCAGGCCTTATCCCTTATCGGGGTTCGGGGTTTCGCAATATGAATGTGCCAAACGCTTGACAGTGGAATCCCTGATTTCCCGATTACAGATGGGCTATGTCCATGCTAGCCCTCCGGGCTAGAGCCTCATCATACAACCACACTATATAACCTCCACCCCGCCTCGTCGGGTTTTCGACGATTTCAATATCATGATCGTACGCTCACGGGATCTCCGATGGGTCCCAGTCATTGACTTGTCAACAATCCTTTCTCCTGTTGCTATAAATCTGCCACCTGTCCTCCTGACAGTCGGTGTGGCCCCACGCACCTAAGCCCTATCGGGAAATCGCGTATCGCGATTTTCGCATGCACGAATCCTTTGCCTCCAGAATCTACGATTTCCCGATTCCCGATTGCTCTGCTGCCAAAAGTGTCCAATCACCCTAATAAATATGGCAACTGATAGATAATTTGCAACTGATAACATCCTTCCCTTCTTGTTCATCTTCCATTTCAGGGATAATTTGCATTCTTCCCCACTCCATACTTGGCGTTGATTACTTGGAGTTTTGGCCTCTGTTGAACTCTGCACATGCACTGTGCAATGTTATTTCAAGATAATTCTGCACAGTCTATGCTAGATTATGGAAGCATCTCTAATCTGATTGCAGTAGGTAGTTTCTTCTAACAAAAACAAACAAACAATATTGCTGACACAATTGTGCTGATACAGCTGGAGTGCTACAGACTTAAAATCATAATTCCAATCTAAATTGATGAATCTACAATACCATGAATTTCCTACCTTATCTAACTTTATAATTTACTTTTGCAGGAAGAAATTCTATGCTATTGTTGAAGGGAAATCTACTTATTGCAAGAAGATAATTCACACTTTTAATTCTCCAGAACAAGATTTAAACTTAATGCAGAAAAAGGAAAAGTAACTCTCCATCCATGCTCAACAACTGACTTCTAATTCTCATGAGACAAATCTATGTGCATCTATCAGGAAGAGACTAAACTGTAACAATAGTTGCATTTAGAAACATCTAACAGTTAAACCAATTGCAATGAAAACAACTAAATCTAGAATTCAAAATAGAGGGGAATCGGTGAAGAAGGTGGGCCCTTTCCTTCTCACTGAATCCACTCAAAGAGATAGATCACAGTATGTTAAATAAATTCAATCCAGATCTTCATTCAATTTCCAAAAAGATGTTTGAGTACAATAATCATTCCTTTCTTGTATTCAAGCCAAAAGACTGACAACCTTTACATTACAAAAGCTCTACTATTTAAAGTCAGAGTCAATCAATGTTCAGAAATAGAGCAGTCCTGAGAATCCTCAATTCTCAGGTTGTTCGTTAGATATCATCAATACCAAATCTTGAATTCTACTGCCTCAACATCGTGAACCAACATTCTAATCAACAGGTGTTGCAGCAGTCATATCACAACAGGACTTATGGCGTCTGCTGTAACAGCTTCCGAGATTAATGACGCAGACACACCCGAAGGCACGCCTGCTCACATGATCTCCTCTTTCCTCTGCCTAAAGAACACCAAGGTTCTTCTATTTCCCTATCAGGAAATATACACCCATAGATCTCTTCACCTCGATCCCCCTCTCTTTACTTATCAGGGAATTAGAACTCGCGACTTCGCGAGTCCAATGGTCGAGCGCTGCACTCTTGAATCCCTGAATGCCGATGCAAGTCAATGCTGACCTTTTCCCTTTCCTCTCGGGACTTCTCCTATCATGATTTCACTACTCTCGATATCAAGAAACTTAGTTCTCCGACTCCCGATGCTCGATACACCGAAACTCCGACGCACGCGCGAGTTGTCCCTTCAACTCCTGTCACTTCTATCGGGATTTCGGACTTCGTGGGATCGCGAATCCTGATGTCAATGTCTTGGTACTTCTCACAGTGAAACCCCGATGACTTATGCCACCTGTCTTCCACTCTGACTCTTGTGGTCCCACACATATCTCCCATCGGGATATCGCGTTTCGCGATTCCAAGCTGCAAGAGTATCCTGTCTCCGAAATCTCCGATGCTCTGAACCCTGAATTCTTTGGATTTTCTGACACGCGCCCCAATTGATGGATGGTTCTGGGCTCATCGGGATATCATGGATCACGATATCTCAATTCCCATTGCAATAATTTGGAGGTTCAATCTACGAAATCCCGATACACGATATACGTGTAGATCCAACGCTCCTGGCTGACTTGGATCAACGCTCTATCTGTCTTGAGCTTAAACCTTTGGGAATACACCACTGTATCTTCCCTGCACATCCACAAGATCTGACGGCTCACGGATATTCACGGATTCTCCTTAGAGAATACCGACCGTCCGTTCCTTCCGGATGAATTATGCGAAAGGACCAAGTGTTCTTTTCCACGAAACTCGTTCACCTGCTCACAAACTTGCGATGCTTCCCTCAAACTTCAAGTCACAACTTGTCCTCGCTGTTCTCCAACAACTCAAATGCCTATCCTTCCTAAGCTTTTCCCACAACTTTTGGTCTTCAGAAATAAAACCCCTTTGCACACACTCCTTGCGACAAATCTTCAACCACGTTTAAGTGTTAAAGCTCCTCGACTCTGCGCATACCTGCAGCAACAGTCCTTCAATACTTTGCTCAGGTTCACAACCCTGAAGGTTTACTTGGCCTACGCACTCCCTGCATGGCTCCTGTGCCCAACTACACCTTTGCGATGAATGAGAACAAAGTTACCTCTATTTGAACCCTTTGTCAATGCACTCCTTGCGGACAATTCAACTGCACTCCTTGCAGGAATTCTCTGGCTCAAATAGAGAAACAATTGAAACTCATTCCTTCACCCTCTCCGACTTCAATTCAAACATGAAATCATATACACAGCATATAAAAGCAAATGTATAACGGGAAGAAAACATTCATGAGCATATCAACATCAATACACAGAGAACAACACAAACCATGAATTTGAATCAAAACTCTTCTATTAATTCAAATGTCTATACATGGGTGTTCTTACACAGCTCTCTGCTTCTCCTATTCTCTCCCTGGATAATGTTACAAATACACAATGAGGGTGTCTATATCCTGTTTCCCTCTTGCGCTCTAAAAGCTATCAAATCTAGAATCAAATTCTACCTACTTGCATTAACTATCTTAAATGTCGTCTACCTACTAAGGATGAGAGCAATCCGCTCAAGGTCCATTACAATATACAAGTGCGCTTCATTAAATATTCACATTAATGTTCGCGCAACAACTTCCAAGGTGATTATCAAAACTTGTGCTGGTTTGTCCAGCTATCTTCCACTTTCGCGCTGGCTCGCTTGATGTATTGGCGATGCTCCTGCATCAATTAACAGGCTTCTGTCGTAGCAGTTGTGTAACAACTTCCAGGATTCATGATTGTCCATTGCAACAATCCTGTAATAGCTTCCCAGGAATTGCGCATAGCTGTGACAACAATGACCCGATTCTCGAAGTGGGCTATTCTATCATTTTGATCATCAGTTGAATTATGTCATGGGTAAAATATGTGAACGTATTCAATCAAACATGCTAAGTAAATGAAAACATAAAAGCAAGATGAATAGTTCGTACCTTGGAAAAAAGGGTCTTAGTGCTCGTTATAGTAGTCATTTAGCTTAGGAAATGAGAGGGTTGAATGATCAAAAGGTGTAGTGAAAAAGGGCATTTCAGGGTCCTAACACCCTCAACACTTTTGGAATGCATCATCAATCCTCTTCTATTTTTGTCATTCCTCATGGAGTGTTGTCATGCACCTATATTATCTTGAAACCCACCTCATGATTTATTCTTTCATTATCTTAATATGTTCAAGGACTCGAATCCATCCTAGAATTTTTCTTCCATTTATATAAAAATCCTTTTTTGAAACCTGACTACATTCTTCTGGATCCAATTTGTACATAATGCATTGCTTATGCATTAGTTGGTACTTTTGAGCATACACATATTCTTCATTACTTCACCCTTGAAGTTCTAGCATTCATACCATGCCTCCAATGCACTACTCTGATAAAAATAACGAGTGTACTAACCCCAACTAGATGACAGATCCTTTGAGATGTTACCCTTATATTCAAGTATGCCCTCTATTTCTCTTTATAAAAAATAATAGCATTTTAACATGTCAATTTTTTTAGAGCAAATATGTCCACACTATTCTGCCTTATCTTCATATTGTCTTCCTTTGCATTCCCATGTTTTCATGGTTTTACCTAGATTCAAATATCCCTATTATTCATTCATGGATTTTTACCTTCTTGTGAGGCATATTCAACATAACACTCTCTCCTTGAGTGTCTATTCTCATCTTTAACCAAAGTTCAAATCCTTTTACCCACTGTCTAACCCAACTTTCATGGACCTATGCTTTTCATATCCATTTGTACCCACTGTACATGAATTAACATGAGCTATAGACGAGGTTTCTTACTTAGCACCTACAATTGGTATGCATATGTGTCAGCTGGAATTTCTTTTCCATATAAGAGTTACATTTTAATTCTTCCACACTGCACACCAAGTCCAGATGTCTTCAGTTGGTAGCTTCTTGAAGAAATCAATCTACATCTTGAAGAACTCTCCCTACCTTTCTCCTCTTATCTAAAAACATATATATCACTTGATCATTTTTAATTATAATCATAACATCTGAAAACATGCATACAACAACATTTTCTAGCTAAAACCATAATATACAATTTTGGTAACATATGCACAATTTTGCCCCTTTTTGGTCACTAGAAATCTTCTTTTTGACTTCCTATGATTTTTTCTACTCAATTCTCAATTATGGGTGAATACATGGAATAATATATCAATGACCTTTCTAATCATTTCTTTCTTGATCAATTATGAGTTTTGAGAAAAAGTTATAGTCATTTAATTATTACCCAAAAATCCTTCAACCAAGCCCAATTTTTAACTATGCTTATGCATATTTTCACCCGCTCCTTTGGCATTTTGACATGAGCTCAATTGGGTTCCTTCATGATCATATTTTGATCATTCTGGCCAAGTTTCACCTTCATCTATACTCTAGGCTGCCCAATAAATCCTACTGAAGTTTAAGGCCAATAAATATTTTTGTCCATGTATGCTACATGTACCTTCTCTGCCCTCCTATACATTTGTGTGTGCAAAAAAAATTAATTTATCTCCATGGTTGTCTTATATGGCTCAATATATTTCCATAGACTACTGCTATTCTCTAGTATAGTTCTGGAGCAAGAATTTATCGCTCTCAAAAGTTAATTGGGTCTCAAATTTACCATGCACTATTTGGCCTATAACTTCTTCATACTAGCTCCGTTTGATGAATGGTTTACACTGTTAGAAATATCTCTTCGAGTGCTATTATTTTATATGTATAAAATCTATGTTTAAAAAAGCATATAATTTCATACAATTTTGATTTTTCGAAAATGCTGTTTAGGCCTCCAAAATTGGCCTACAAGTTGAACACCTAAAAAATTACCCATTTTAAGAGAAAATTCAATATTTTATGTAATTTCTGGATAACCTGTGCTGACTGGAATGCTAACATTGAATATTGAGTCCACTTGGAACCTCGAAGTGGCACCATGTTAGTACTTGGCCACTCTGTCTTGCCTCGTCCACCTCTTACCTCCCTCTTCCTTCTCCTTTATTTCTTTGTGCGAACATAACTTTATTTCATGCCCCCCAACAAGCCTTGGTTGCCTACATGGCGCATTATCATTGGGTTGCGGGGATGGGAAGAACCCATCCCACATGCATTCACCGGGGTGTGTGAAAATTTTTACACTGTTTTCATCAGACGACGGAGGTTCGGGAGGTGTTGGCGGTGATCGAAAATCAATGTCACATCGCGCCCCCCCCAAACTACCGACCGTTAATAGAGGGGGGAGGGAACATGAAACATAACCATGGTTTTGAACCTGATGACATGGCACACATTGGTGAATTGTAACTCCCCTATCTATGGTTAAAATAACCACCTAGGATCCCCCTGCAATTAATGTGGGGTTGATGCATGTCTTATATTGGGGGTTCCACTGGGTAGGAACACATCGCCATCATGGGTGCCAACTCACATGCCACCTCTACTATGCCTGCCACTATGTACCACCACTGTGAACCAGTCACCATGGAATTACATGTGATCATTCTTCCATGTCAACTAACATGTTTCCCTCACATCATGCTGACATCAACGTACATAAAGACTCCCAATTTTTCCCAATTTTGCTAATTTTGTTTTGAAATTCCAAATATGCCCAAATTCATAATTTCTTTTAGGCCACCATTGAACTCTGCAATTACGCTTCATATGGCCAATTTAGGGCCCTTTAACAATCAATACGACCCCATCACCTGTAATTTGACTCTTGTCCGTCGAATTCCTCATGAATTCTTCTATGGAAATTGGGGCTTTTGCCCAATTTCGCCTAATTTCACCATGGTCACTCTGCAAATTTCAAAATTTCGGCTATTTCATCCTGATAAGTGCCAATTCGATCACTGCAAAATCAATTTCTTGCGTGCACCTTTGGTTGATATCCCTAGGCACGAATCTCATTCAATTTTATTAACAAATTGGGGAAGTTCTTACAATTTCCACCATTGTTGCACTATAAATTTGAAATTCGACCGTATCCAGGCCAAAATTTTTTCATTCTGCAATTAAAATTTGGGAATTTCCAATCCTTGACTAATTTCCCTCAAAATGCTCATGAAATTTCCACAATTTCACTACAGCGATTTTGGAAAACAAGTTGCAAACATCTCTTTTTGGCATTCTGTCAAATAGTTTTCCTGCATAATATGTAAATTTCACTTCCGCGCTCGGTTAATTGGCCCATGTAGGCTCAATGTTGGAACTGGAGCTTTGATACCACTTTGTATCATCCTCATACCTGATATGGTAAATTCCACATGAAATTTCCAAACTTTCATACCAATTTAATTTACTGATAATCTCTGCATCTGCACAAAGTTATGCAGAATAATAACAACATACAATAAACCATGCATACATATACAAGTTAAGCAATAGAAATATATACATTACACACAATAAACATCATGTAAATAAAATTACAATATACACAAAAAAATAATACTCATTATAAGAACACATATTTGTTGCTTTAATTTCCAAGTGTCCTTTTTACCGACATGAAACAATAATATCTTGAGTTCAAAAGTCCATAACTTTCTATAAATATGTCTGATTGAGGTGAATATCTTGAGTTCAAAAGTCCATAACTTTCTATAAATATGTCTGATTGAGGTGTCAGTTTTTGCAATGCAGAGAGAAAAAGGAGGGGCTTCTAATGCGAGACCTTAGGATATGGGAGGAATGATTCTCTTATTATATGAAATTCAGAGCCAATTTGAGTCTTATATATGCTGCAATTAGCCCACCTGATGGTAGTTGAATTTTTCATGATCATAGTTAGTCATAAAATCAAGAAGGCGCAAAACATGCATGCTAGTATGGTGTGCGCAATGAAAATTTTTGGTGACATAAGTATACCTAATTACAATTGTAACATGATGTATATTAAGTGAGTTAAGCAATCCATCATCATTTATCCATTCAGGGATGAAATTCTTAATCATTGAAAATGATAGAAACTTGACTGATGGGCGCAGTGAGAAATATTTGAGCTGGAGGAGAATAGGAAAGGCCATAAGATGAAGGTTTCTAGCTGATGGGGCCAATTTCAAAGAGAGAAATAATATATCTACCGATATGCTCAGTATCAATGAGGGATTGACATCCTTCTACTGGAACGTCAGTGACATAAGAGGGAAACTCACTGACAAGTAGTGTGTTGGAGAGAGAGAGATGAACCTCAACGGTACACTATGTCTCAGAGAGAAAGGAAGGGAATTTTCCAATATGTGATGCATCGACGAATATGAGAGGAAACTCACCAATGTATTGATGATCAAGGACTGATGGTGCCAATGTATTGGTGAGGAAATCGCTCACTCGCCGGTATTGGTTGTATCGATGGAGGAAGAAGGATGTTTATCGATAAGCTATATATAGGCGAAGAAAGAGGGAACTTATCGATAGTCTGTATCAGTATGTCAGAGTGATTTGAAGAAATTCTACAAGCAGTAAATCATAGACAGTGATAAGAGATACTTGGGATTTTCTGTTTGTATGAGAGAGTTTAAGAGGATTTACAGTAGGAAAGTTTAGCAAGGGGTCCCAATTACTTCTCTTAGGGAAATTGTAAGAAAATAAATTAGGGAGGTTGTTGTTCAGGAACAACATAGAATTATTACCAAAGTGTTCATAACCTTTAGGAAGATAAAAAATAAAATAAATTAGAAGTGGAATAAAAAAATAGGAAAGAAATAGAGAGGTCCTAGTAGGTTGCTTAGATAGTAGCTATAGAAGTAGAAACGAGGAAAAATAGGCTTAGTTTAATAGTAGATATTGTAGTGGAAAAGGCATAGTCATATAAGCCACCTAGAATATTTTCATGTAAAGTGTTGACATTCTTTATGGGATAATCTCTAGAAATATAAGGATGTTGTCATAGGGATAGAAAAATAGATCAAGGAGTACACATAACAATGTTGCAATTAGTATGACCAGACATACATAGAATCTATAGAAACATACGACCTTGAAAATATGGAAGAGTCATAGACCCTCACATTAAACAAGACATCATGTAATATAAAAATAAACATCCATGAAACTTGTCTAGAGAGATCGACTAGAAAGCACAAATCCAATTATCAATTGCATGGGATATCAAGAAGCAAGCTGAGGCAAATATCCAATCCCTCCTATAAAATTTGACTATTAAATAAACAAACATTGATGAATCTACTATGGATATTTTCAAGCAACTCTAGGAATATATTACTACATGGAATACCATTATTTAAGAGTTTACCATGTATTGGGATGCTACCATCAAAGAAATCCTTGAGTTGGAACCCCTTATTGAAGGCTCGAGACTGCAATCAACTTGGGAGGAGCTGGAAGGAATGATTGGGAATTATTGTAGTCATAGTTTGCTTAATTATTGAAGATGTGGATAATAGATCGATAGAGGAGAGATCCAACAAATCCCTATAGCTGTAGAAGCTTGAGTATGTATATAGGGCCAAGACTGGGGATCAACTAGAAAAAAAATGCATTAAGACCCTTTACACCTTTTCCTTAGAGGCATGGAGCCCTTTTTGCATGGGTAAAATATAAATGTTAGATTCCTGTAATCATATAGAATATTTTAAACTACCTTAGATGCATATAATAGGTAATGAGCATAATTCTGAAGGGTTCATTGTTGTTTTTGTTTTTTAATGGCTATTTCTTAAAGAGGTTGATTTGAATAGATTTCTACTATTATGTCACGTCCTTGATCGATGCTTTAACTATGAGATTGTTATATTCTATTCATGTGTAAGGAATAAGGCCTAAATGTAATCCTTACTTTGTGTAATACAATGGGATAGTATGGTTGTTCTACTTATATTCTCTTTGTTATAATGTATCTTGATTATATTTTCATTGTCACGATCTCTATGCATGAGCTAGTTTTTGTTTGTTTAGATAAATGTGATTAAAGGGTAAGGAATGGATTCTTCTCTTCCACTAATATCGAATAAGTTTCACATTGATTAAGGGGAAACTATAAAACATGCCTCAATTTATAACTCCTTCCTTTGGAATTTGAATATGTTGGCATCCTACACTAGTGGGGACCTTGGTTAGACACCTTCTTCAAACCTTGGGTATGTAAAAGCATAAAAAAGTAGGCTAGATATCAAACCACTAGATCTTGTATCCCATTGAAAAATCATGGAGTCACACAATTTATTAATTATGAATTCAAAGAGAGAGAGGTGGTGTCTTTAGATGTATATAGACCAATTCGTATGACCATATATATCTACCTAAAAGTGTAATTAACTTCTACAAAATGAGGAAGACTTAGTCCACTTTAGTCACCTAAGGTGAAACCAAGATCCTAATTTAATAAATTGAGTTTCTCACTAGACAAATTGGTTGAGACCACCTTTAGTCATTTGATCAACCAGTTGACCACTCAATCAACCTACTTTTTTTCCTTTGATTGTCTCCAAAGTGACAACAACTAACTTCAAAAACTCAAGAGTTGGGAAGATAGTGTTTTTCTAATAGGCATTTCCTATTTTATGAAAAATGTATTTTTATGTTAAGAGATGTCATTTGTAGTATCCCCAACACCCTGCTGGGCTATGCCACATGAAATTTCCAACCCATATACCATTGAACTTACATAAAAATTTGCATATGAACATAGTTACACAGTTCTATGCAATTCTAAAAACACATGTACTTAAGTATAATTAAAACAACAAATACCCATAACAAAAAAGAGATAAATATCCACACAATAATTAAACAAACACATAATGGACACTTATCTTATATAAACAAGATGCCAACTACATGCATACATCATAATTTCTTCATAGCCATGGAATCTATTTCTCATATCTCTCAACAACAGGTCACCCCTGAGCTGGGGCTAAGACTCCACCAAGGAAAAGGAATCATAAGCCAATCTAAGGTCTGTAAAAAAAAAAAAAATTGGACTAATCTTCCAACTATGGAAG
>CBVK0103309985.1:0-23101 GCA_900067695.1 Picea abies
GAACCAATCACATAGTGACATGTGTTAGCACAACATTCGTCGACGAAAAACCAACCGATATGCACCATGTCATCAAAATGCCACATCATCATGATGGTACGCCCCTCCACGTGGCCGTACGGACTGTACGAACAGGTACAATCAGCATCCCAAATTTTTTGCCTGTTTGGCTTGACGGTCAGATCGCGATATCTCCTCCATACGGACTCTGTTTGAGAAAGTAAATATACCACCAGAATCAGGAAGACGAGATGAACGTAATGGCACTATTTTCTTCGCATTTCAAGCACTTTGAAAATTGAGAAAAATTTGATCCCCTGATCATTTGCTCATCCAAAACACAGTCTATGTTGAAGTCTCATATTCTTGTTTCTATACACTACTTTTATTTTTGGTAAATTGATGTCTTTGTGATCATTCAATGTTTCTTTCATCTGTAATAATATAGTCTCTGATTCTTTCTGGTTCTTTAGCATATTCTTAGTTTCTTGACCTTCTTCAAAGTTTTCTTGTCTCATGTTCATATTTTCAACTTTAGTAATCATTCTAGGGAAATACAAAACCTCATGAACAATATCCTTACAACAAAGACAAATAGGACCTCTACCAGGGCATTCCTTAGTAATATGTCTCAATCTTCTACAATTATAACATAATGTCATTCCTCTCTTTCTTTTAAACAATCCCCAACCTTTCCTATACTGTACACTGGGATCATAGTGATGGAACTGCAACCTGCAAAAAATATTTCTAGGGTCCTGCATCCGCTTGTTATTCCAAAAATTCTTTCTATGCATAGGAATAACATATATTTCACTAACTCTATCAAATTTATTCATATCAACTCTTTCTTCTGGCCATGCCCTAGTTTTGAGACTAGGACAAAATCTATCAAACATGCCTAGATTAATACTTTTGGAGAAAACATTTCCACTTATCTTACCTTTATCAGAGCACAGAGCTTTAAGATCTTACCTCTTTTCTTCAGATCAAACTTATTTTATTAGCACAAAGCTTCACAAATCAAGTAGAATACTATGCACTACATCAACAAATCTACGTATAGAGATTTCTCTTTTCTTTAGTTCCCAACAATCATAGTTTCAGGTCCCAGCAACAAAACCATTTGTTGGAATAGGGGCAGACCCACGTTTCAATGCTTCAACAATGCACCAAAAAAACCCTAACTATCGGCCTTTTGTCAACACCTGCGAAGAAGATGAAGTCTCACATGAGGTAGAGGCAGGGGGGGTTACACGACTCAAGTGTCTACAACCTACATGGGACACAAATCTGTGATCACAATACTTAACAAAGAACTTAGCAATTAAGACCCTAGTTACAGAGCAACGCAGTAACATCCAAGATCAAGCACCTCTAACTATTCAACAAATATCATCATAGTAGATCTCGCATTCATTCACATCATAAAGCACTAAGAATTCATAGATCTAACTATCATACATCAGGAACAGTTCCCTAAGAAAATTGATAAATAAATAACAAGATCAACATAGCACAAATAAAATTAACACAAGATATATGTGGTTCACCCCAATGTGGGGCTACATCCACCAATGCTTCTTCTTCTTTATTAACTTCTTTAATATCCTTACAGGCACCAAGCCACAAATCCAACTCCGCACAGAACATGAGGTCTGCGCACACCTCGCTAGATCTTCCTTCCCTAAGTTAGGTCAAAGCACAGATCCTTATACAGCCTATGCACAAAGCACTTACAAAATTATTTCACTTAGTTCTGGAAGCCTTAACACATATTCTTTCACATATCCAACATTATCACTAAGCCATCAGCCTTTACAATCACATAGATTGAACTCCAGCACTTAGCACACTCGCCTCTTCTTACATCGCCTAGATACTTATTTATACATTACAAAACAGACCAAAGAATGGGTGAACCCATGGGCTGACATCCCATACCCATTACATCAACCCTAAACCCAAAAATCTTGCAAAAAGGGCAAGATCCTATGATCTCCGCTTCACCTGGGTGCTCTGTCCTTCGACTAGCTTGTCGATGTCCTAAAAATGGTTAAACAGGACCAATGTTTAAACAAAACTTGGTTAAGGGCCAATAGGCTGAAAAATCTAAATGTCACACTTTGAACGAGGTACTTAGTGGAAAAACATAGGATATCTACCCAGGTGGAGGTTCTGGGTTGCAATCGCACCTTGATCATATTTTGTGTGGCTATTGGGAAATATTTCCATCTCATTTGGGATATGCACCCTCTACCCCTCATTATAACTAATCAATTCAACCTTCCCTAGTTCGTCTTCCAGTGGCTTTAGACCCCATTGCTGAGTGCTATTTGAAGGCCCAATGCTAAATTGAGAAGAAGGATGATAAGTATTTTAGGACAAGAGCATTTGTTTTTATTTTTTCCCCATGAGGACAAAATCCACCTATCCACATGATTGTTTATTTATAGTTGATTTATTTATGATGCTCATTTGATTACATGCAATTGTGAGTTATACTATCTTCTGAAGGTCAAAAATATACTAACATCTTGTTTATTTATTTGTCTCTTGTCACCATTTTCACACATTCACTTTGCTAGTCAGAACCATCGAGGAACCACATAATCCCCGTCATTCTAGATGCTTGCAAATATCACTCTTATTCTAGGAGAAGTCCCTAGTCTTGCCAACTCACCGACTCAACCATATCACACCCCAGTGAGTGCCACTGTTTTGGGATCAACTTTACTCAGTTCCACTTTGCTTGGGTCAAATACCAAAGGACATACATCTATTAGTTCTCCTTCACAAGGAGGTGGGGGTCAAATTTCTTCTCAAGGGAGAAGCACAAACCCACCAAACCCCTCACAAGGGATAGGTCCACTACATTCACACAATGGTTGGAACTAATCCTCCACAAAATATCTCTATGCCATACTTGGAATCCCTCAACACTATTGATTTAACCAAACTTACAAATGATCATGTTTTGCATGATGCCACTTGTACCAATATGCCTACAAAACTACCTTCAAATATTCCAAAGTTTGGAAGAAAACCAGGGGAAGATCCCGCCAAACATGTTATGACCTTACACTTATGGTGCTCTTCAAACAACATCATGGATGATTCCATTCGCTTGAGTTTATTTAAAATAACTCTCAATGGTTCATCATCCAAATGGTATGTGGATGAAAAAGCAGGGTCCCATGTGACTTTTGAATCATTGGCCAAGGCCTTTTTGTCCTTTTTCCAATTACCTTTTCATCATGATACTGGCTTAGAACTCCTCTCAGATTTCAAACAAACCAATGCTATCCCTATAGCCGACCACATCCATGAATGGCATCGGTGACATAGTTTGTGTAAAGAAGAAACCACCAAATAACAACGCCTCGATTAGTTTCTCAAATAGCTCATCTTTATTATTTCCAAAGATGTAGCATCCACTTTTCCTCAGTCAGAAGAGGAAGCCATCAACAAGGCCAAACAATTTGACCTCATCTATGCTCAATCAAGTTACTTGCACACAATATTTCCTGATGCACCTATACGCATACCATTTAGCTAAGAAAAACATGGGATGTCCCACGTTGTGGATGGGTTGGTTGGTTCTATGACACATATCAACCCTTACGACCACCCATCACCCACTTATGGTGCAAATAAATATCTACAACCATATGGAGGGAGGTCTTATCACCCTCCTCCCACTTACCAACAATCATATCTTGTTTCTCCTTTTCAGTCATTGGGGGGACACCCATCGGTACCCCATATGCATCTAGTCTCTCAATCTAGTACGGGTATAGCCCCAACCCCCTCATATAACCCCAATAGTAGTGGAAGTACTTCAACTTCCTATACACCATATTGATCGTCTCCACAAAATAATCCATATTTTCCATTCCGTGGCCGTCCTCAGCTGATTTCTCCTCCACTAGGACAACCACATGTCGGTGTTAGTTTTATTCAACCCTCTCCCATTCAACAGGTTCATACTTTTCAATAGTTGAACATGGAAAATCCTGCCCATCAGCCGAATAATTCCAGAGAGAAAGGAAAAATAAGAAACAATAACAACCCGGGGCAAAGAGGAAATAACCCCCAACAAAACCAACCCACCAGGGGAAACCAAAATCAAGGAAACCAAAACCCCCAAGGGAAAACGATAACAATCAACCATGAAAAGGGAAGAACGATAACCTCAGAACTAAATTCCCTTGCAATATATGTGGTGAGTATGGAAATTATACTCACCATTTCCCCCAAATTTCGGATTTCAAATGAAAGAAATAATTCACGAACACTCAATGCCCCCCGAAGCAGCTTGCCCCCTAGCAGGCCCCACAAAATTATTTGCAGCCACCACATCCAGTCGTTTTGAAAAACCCTATTCCACACCAAGGTGTGATGAATTACCAACAAGAGATAAACTCAGACCCACCACAAATAGGGAAATATCAAAATGCAGGTCCCAATCAACCTAGAAACCCATTAGATCAAAATATCCTCCTTACCAGTGAAGAAGTGATTCTTCTGCAAACACACGGTATTCAATATATATTGCCTCCTAAATCTACCCCAATCACCTCGAAAGAAAATCTTACTCTGTATAGACAACCATTCATGATTCCCCTTCCTAACACTAAACAAAACCCTCATGTACCCTAGATGTCGTTATGATGGAATGTGCACAACCCTCATGCTAGGGCAGCAGATAACTATAGTCTGGTAAATGACTAAGAATAGTATCCTGTAGCCATGTCTATGTTGGAGGTCCTCCAAACCTGCCCATCACAATGCAAATCCTTTCTTTACGCCCTAGGGGCAGTCAACCCAGCTAATACTCAACTCATCATGTTTGATATAGATAGTGGAGAACCATGCCTCCCCGTGCTGGTAGTGTTTCAGATACCAGTTAGGATCAAGAAAATCACAGTTCATTGGTACATCATCGATGAAGGTGCATCCACATGCATCATGTCTAAAGTAGTATGGAAGAAACTTGGCTCACTTGAGCTAGTACCCTCTGCCATCACCCTTAGATCTTATGACATTCGACTATAATCCCCCAAAGGGATCTTCCAAAATGTCACCATAGAACTTGGGGGAAAAACCATCTTGATTGACATTGAAGTTATCAACGCCCAACTTAATTACAATATCTTGTTCAGACGTAGCTACATGTATTCTATGAAGGTAGTAGCCTCTTCTCTGTTTCATACGATGATGTTCCCCCATAACAGGAAAATCATCACCATCGACAAACTTGCACATTTTGAGCCTAATCATTTTGCCAACATTGATAACATTCTCCTCCTTGTCCATACTATCTCATATGCTTTTTCGGTCATGGAAATGGGTCCTAAAATATTCAAGGATCCATCCTTGTTGGAGTCATATCATGGAGAACCACCCCTCCTCAACCCTTATATTTCATGATACATGTGTGTAGTTTTCTCCAATGAAATCGATACCAGAGACAACACTCCTCTAATCAAGGCCCCTCCCCAAATCAAAGTTCCACAAGTCAGATAACTGCTACCTCGGGAATTCCATGAAACCACCACTGAACCACTTGTCCTGGGTCGCCCCCCCTGCTCTAGGGGAAAATATTGGTTTGGGAGACAGTCCACCAATCCATTACCCAAATCCCCTTCTTCTAAACCCCACCTGGACTCCAAGAATTCTAGGTAGCTACTACTCTCACCCTTCCAAACATGCTTCTTTCCATCCATGTCTGGTATCTTCATCCACCCACTATGGTTCCTACACCATATCTACCCCCTCATATAGAAGGAATGCCGATGCAGATCCCAGTACAGGATCCTACCACACCACCCCCACCCCCAACTGGAGGCAACACCACCACCACTAGGGACAAAAGAAGAAAGAACGAGCCCATCGATTCACTCCCTCCTCGTGCTCAACCTCCTTGCACACTATGTGAAAGAGAAGGAAACCCCACTAACAGATATCCTACTCTTCCCAAGTTAGACAATCTTATCCATCTCCCCAAAGCAATCCCATTACTTTCCACTCCACCAAGTACATTCATTCCTACTATAGAGTCCTCAACTACACACAAGAAAGGGATGCCCACAAATTTTGCGTGTGCCATATGTTCAAAATATGGACATTACACTCATCATTTACCAACTCTACCTCAATTCCACCAAACATTAGCCGTAGTGTGCCACACATACCTACCTGATCCCCCTTAGGATCTCCCTACTACTACTCACATCACTGACATTTGTTGTGTTTCTTTGTCAGTCTCTGTGCAAATGGGTTGTTATGCTTTAAGATATTATTAGAGTTATTTGTAATTCACTAGATAACAATAGCATAAGATAAGATCACTGCGAAATACACAATCACAAGAGACACATAATTTATCTTGGGAAACCCTCATGGGGGATAAAACCCAGCAAAACTTCCTTATTATATATAGCCAATACAATGCCAAGAGATAACTCAAACAAATATAGAAATTTCTCTCCCAAGAATGTGCATCTTTGTCTCTCTCTCTTCTCCAACTGCAACTCTGAACTTGCTCCTCAAATGAACAAGTGAGTGTGTGTCTAAATGAGGAGCTAGTCTCCCTATTTATACAAGTCTAGCATGTGTGGACAGAGGTGTCTCTTCATTGGCAGGGCTGACTTCTTCTTCTGAGCGGTTATAACCACCTTTAATATATTATGGGGCCCCTTTAATATATTGTGGGGCTGAATTATTATTTTTCCTATTACAATCATGTTTTGACCAATCCGCAAAAGGGGATTTGGTCTTTTACAATAGCCGACATGATCAATCCACAATAGGGGATTGATATAATGAATAATACAACAATAATAATTAGAATACACTTTGCAGTTACATTATTTCAACACTCCCCCTTAATAAGAAGAGTATTCTACAATGACATTAGGCAGGAGAGAGGACAACATCATCAACAATATCAGGTGGGTGAGAGGACAACATCATCAATATCATCTTGGAACACTGGCTGGTGTATCTATAAATCATCAAAAGTTTTTCTCATCATCAACACAAAACAGACACTGGAGGATTATCAACACAACATGGAGCTGGAGTAGCATCATCATCCTCATCTTCAACATTAAAGCTAAGGTAACATCAGCATCATCTTCAACATTAAATTAGAAATAATATCATCATCATCATCATCTTCAGAAAGGACTCAGCAGCTGAAGTGGCATCATCATCATCATCTTCAGTAAGAGGCTGAAGTGGCATCATCATAATCATCTTCAGCAAGAAGATGAAGTGGCATCATCATCATAAAATGCATCAACATGGATTATTATAACACTAATACATCATCATCATCGATAAAAGAACAAGGATGGTACAACATCAAAATCAACAGTATTACAGCATAAAGGATGGAAACACATCATCACAGCATGAGGCTGGAAACACATCATCACAGCATGAGGTTGGTCACATCATCACAACATGAGGCTGGTCACATCATCACAACATAAGGTTGATCACATCATCACACAACAATTAAGATGGATTCACAACAAAGAAATTGTGTTGGCATCAACAATTAAGTTGGAATCTCAACACAATAATTAAGTTGGAAGCACAATACTAGACTAGCTTTACGTCACAACAATTAATCTGGAAGCACAGTGCTAGCCTATCTTATCTCAACACAACAATTAAGCTAGAAGCATGATATTAGACTGTCTTTACGTCACAACAATTAATTTGGAAGCACAATACTAGGCTGGCATATCTCAACACAACAATTAAGTTGGAAGCACAGTACTAGACTGGCTTTACGTCACAAAAATTAAGATGGAAGCATAGTACTAGGATGGCATATATCAACACAACAATTAAGCTGGAAGCACAATACTAGACTGGCTTTATGTCAAAACAATTAAGCTGGAAGAACAATACTAAACTGGCTTTACGTTACAACAATTAAGTTGGAAGCACAATACTAGGATGGCATATCTCAACACAACAATACTCCTCTTTTTGAGGGAGGTCCTTTCAGACTATACCAATATTATCTCGAAATTGTTCAAACTTTATATGAGATAGAGGCTTGGTCAACACATCGACAACCTTTTCATCCGTTCTAGCATATTGGAGCTTTATGGCTCCTCTCTGCACCATGTCACGGATGTAATGATATCGGTAATTCTTCCATCATCTTATTGTAATTTCTGTCGTTAATACCTGTCGTCCTTACCCTTTGTTCAAGATCACTTTCCGCCCTATTGATATTTATCTCAAATAACCCATGGACTCACTAATTTATTTTCCTTACCCTTGATATGTCTTACCTCGAAGTGGAATTATCTCAAGAAGGATAGCCACCTTGCTTGTCTTGCATTAAGATCTGGTTAGTTAAACAAATATTTCACTCCACTATTATCCATCAATAGTAGGAATTTTCTGCCCATTATATAGTGTTGCCACATTCTTAAGGCATGTATTACTTCTATCAATTCTAGTTCATGAGTGACATAATTTCGCTCATGTTCTTTTAATTTTTAGGACTCGTAACAAACAACGTGCCCTTCCTAAGTTAGGACACCACCTAGTCCCTCTTTACTTGCATCAACACAAATTGTGAATTCTTTATCTGGGTCTACAACTTTCAAAATGGGTGTTGATGTCAATAATTCTTTCATCTTGTTAAATTTGTCTTGACACTTTTGTGACCAGTTAAACTTGGTTCCTTTCTTTTGTAGTGACATTATATGGTAGGCTATCTTGGAAAACCCTTCTATAAATCTGTGATAATATCCGGTGATTCCCATGAATGACCAGATATCTACCACATCCTTAGCTACTGGTCATTCCATAATGGCTTTTATCTTTTCCGAGTCTCTGACATTACCATCTGAGGAAATGACATGTCATAAATATTGTATTTATTTTTGATAAAAGTTACATTTTTCGAATTTTGCGTATAGTTTGTGTTTCCTTAATTTTTGCAGAACTATTCTTAAGTGTTCATCATGTTCATCGTCCGTTTTAGAATAGACCATAATATCATCGATAAATACTACTACGAACTTGTCTAAGTATTGATTGAAAATGTTGTTCATCAAGCACATAAATGTGGCTGGTGTGTTAGTGAGTCTGAAAGGTATGACTACAAACTCGTAGTTTCCATATCTTGTTCGAAAATCTATTTTGTTTATCTTCTCATCCTTTATCCTAACTTGATGATAACCATATCGTAAATCCAATTTTGAAAAGATCTTGGCCCCACCATCTTGATCGAACAGATCATTTATCCTTGGTAAGGGGTATTTTTTCTTAATGGTCATTTTGTTCAGTTGTCTATAATCGATACATAGTCTTAGAGTACCGTCTTTATTTTTCACAAAGAGGATTGGTGCCCCCCATGGTGAAACACTCGGTCTGATATACTCTTTGTGCAATAATTCTTGTAATCAGATTTTTAATTTTGTCAGTTTTGGTAGACTCATTTGGTAAAGTGATTTTGAGATAGGGGCTGAACTGGGTAGTAGGTCTATGGAGAAGTCTATTTCCCTTCTAGGAGGTAATTCTGGTATCTCATCCACAAACATGTCTCTGAATTCACGTAGGACAACAAAGTCTTCTAACTTTGGCTTATCTTCTTTTTCTAATATATTCGTCACTTGGATGGCATAAACTTGACATCCCTTTCTAATACATTTCTTGAGTTGCATTGCTAAAACTTATTTGACTGATACAGGTTTTGGTATGCCTTACGCTATTCTAACAGTGCTAAAATCATCTTTATATCTAAGTATCTTTGTATAACAGTCTAGTACTGCTTTGTGTTGTTCCAACCAATCCATCCCGATAATCATATCATAAGATCCTGGTGGTAAGATGTTCATATTGGTCCTTATCTTTTGACCACCCAAGTTGAACTCAAAATCAAAATCAACTACTTTCCTTTTAGTACCTATTGCTAGTCGTACCAACCATGATTTTGCGTGCTTCAGTTTCTTAAGTTTATTCAACTCTACTATATTAGGAGTAATATAACTTAACGTATCTCCAGGGTAAATTAAAACATAAATTTGAGTGTCATTGATTTTACCTTAGATTTCTACCACCAAGGAGTAGTGGTTAGCTTGTCGACCATCTATGGCTACATTTATCTGATGCAGGCTTCTGCCCACGTCTCCCGCTGTCGAGGCTTCCTGTAGATTATGAACAAAAATTATGTTTGCTAAAGTTAAATGTGGACAAATCCTCCTTGGATGAGGCTCTCCACATTCCCAACACTTTAATGGCTCGTGGGAGTTTCCCCCAAACTTCTTCATTCCTAGGTTTACCGGTTTACCACTACCTTCTGTATTCATATGATTGGAGTGAAAATTATTCCTTGGGAAACTTTTTGCTGCATTTTGATAAGGAGTTGGCTCATATCCCTTCTTCCGTTGGTTCATTCGATCTTGATTTTTATCCTTTTAGGTATTGGGAAACTCTACCTGTTGTTTATACTGGTCATAGAAAATTCGTGCTTTTCTGAATACCTCACTCAAGGATTTGGGGTTGTCAAAATCAATTCTGTCCTAGTTGGATTGTGGTAAACAAATTAAGAATCACTGGATTTTTACCTTATCCTCTTGGATGTACGGTACAAACCTTAGTAGTTCCAAAAATTTATTTATAAGGTCCTCCATCATCATTAGTCCAAGTCGTAACTCGTAAAATTCTTTCGTCTTCCTTTCATAATAGCTTTTATAAAGGTATTGTTTCTTGAAATACTTCTTAAATTTAGACCATTCCAACTGTTTCTCCTTTAGGCCCTTGCCCAATTTCAAGTCCTGCCACCAAATCTGGCCTTCCCCTTCAGATTGTAGATGGCCATTCTGACCTTCATGTTCCTGGAATAGTTGTAGATATGGAAGTATTTTTTATGTCCAACAACCATGCCTCAGCTTCTTCTCCTGTCCTGGATTCTCCATCAAAGGTAGTTGGTTTAATATTTTTAAATTCTCCTTCAAGGTGGTCTACTTGTTTTATTTTTCTATATGGTATAGTTTTGTCTTCAGTTGAAGGTGTCCCTTCAGATGAACTGTCTCATTTTTCTATTTCTGGTCTAGAATTTTTGGAGGCCCTTTTTCTGACTTCTTCATCACAATTATCATCTTTTGGGATTTTCTTGGTTACTATACTATGCAACAGGACTTCATTTATCTCTTGTTGTTCCTGCTATTCTTTCTTCAATTTTCCATTGTCATCTTTGAAAGCCTGCAGTTCAATAATAAGATTCCTCGTTGTTTCCAACACCTCCATGGGTGAGCTTCCATCAATGTTCTGTCTTGGATCTCCAGGAGGTCCTTGCTGTGGATTTCCTTCCATCTTGATTTTTGCACCCTCTTGAGCTGCCATAATTTACAAAAACAGAAAGGGATTTCTGTTTGTAACCATAAGATTTATTAGTTTTACATAAATCAGAATAAGTACTAAGAAGGTAATGTGGCCATGTTCAGGCCCAGTGTTGTAGCTTTTTCTTTGATACCATATGAAATATACCTCAAAAATTGTCTGGAAAAAAAAATGTATAAATATCCTTGAATAGTTCGAGATTCAAGCAAGTAAGCTTTCTGTTATAAAGCTTGAGTCTGAAAGTTTGCAAGTATAAATATCCTTGAAAGCTTTCTGTTATAAATTGTCGTCGACTGTCATTACCATTCAACTTAAAGTTTTATGATTGACAATAAGTTTTTACTCCTCATTTCAATGCTTATTTCAATTCTTGTAATTATAACTACTTTCTGATATGTTTATACCTATAACCATTACCACAGTCTTAACAACACAAACGACTTTGGGACTTTATGGCCAAATCCTTATGCATTAGACCCTACAAATAACCCACTACCATATGTTTACAAAACAAATGGCTTTGGGGGTTGATGGCCTAGGCCTCATGCGTTATTCCATAAACATAATCACATGATGAAAATGACCAAACAAACTTAGGTAAAAGTAGAGTATTAGTCTATACTCCTCTGCGAAAAGTTTAAATATAAACAGACCCCTATAGTTTTTTTTTTTTAATATCTCGATATAGGATAGTGGTTAGGTAAGGCCTTCTGGTTAAACTTAGAGTACGAATATTTCATAATCCTCCGATCATATTCAAATTTACCTACACCATTGGATTACAAGTACTGGGTCTCACGCTTATTCCATATGCCCATTGGCTGTGACCATGGGCCTAATCAAAATGCCTTGCAGATTTCAACATTTCAGTATTTCGGCAAGTCGCAATCCCCAAAATGGATCCAGATCAATGGTTTACAAAACTCCATAATCTGATCCCTTCTTTTCTTAATCGAATGACCAACGAGATTTCAGTGTTTTTCCCTTCGAGTCATCGTGACTCCAACATTATAAAATTCATGATCAAAAAATCTCCGAAGTGATCAAATGGTTCACATAACCCACTAAGATGGATGGTTGACGGGATTTCATAGTTTTTCCTTTCAGGTTTTCAAGACTCACAATAGTCCCTTTTGGCATTTCAGAGTTTGAGACTTCATGATGGTGGAGTTTCTGCTTTCTATGTAAAACCCCGAAATAGAAAGTTCCGATGTGATGTAAACCTGTTGACATCACACTTGGATTGACACATGTTGAATAGCTACCACGTGTCACTCTGATTCATGACTTACATGTGCCTGAAATGTTGAATCAGCTTGACACTAGTCATTGCCTGATTATGCCATGTGTCCTTAGCTAACGTGGTTTTTTGATGTGTCTGTTTCGGGATTTCCAGGTTTTCTACATCAAAGGTTAAACTTCCTTTTATCTTTGATTTCCTAGTCTGTGAAACTTCAAAATGGAGTCTTTGACATGCTATGATCTTTCACATTTCACGATTTCATCATTCTTGTCATGAGTGTCCTTGACACCTCCAACTCTCGGTATCTGTAACTCTAAAATGGTGATTAAGTCATGGTTTCACATTTTGTGATTTTATCATTCTTGTCATGAGTGTCCTTGACACCTCCAACCCCCGGTATCCGAAACTCCGAAATGGTGATTAAGTTGTGGTTTCTCATTTTTCAATTTTATCATTCTTGTTGTGAGTGTCCTTGACACCTCCAACTCCCAGTATCCGAAACTCTGAAATGGTGATTACGTAGTGGTTTCGCATTTCTTGATTTTATTGGTTTAATATACTAGCGCCATATTGGCTACTTCCTCAAAAGGATTTTGAAAAAGGAAAAAATACTTGGATATTGCTAACTATATGTGTATCTTGTTTATAGTTGACTCTAGATCACATGATGGTATATGAATTCAGTTTCCACTTACTATACTTATGTTAAAGACTTTCCTTTTGAACTTTTAGGTGGTTGAGTTGTTATTTACACAGTTAGGAATTTATTGAGGGGTATGTTTTATGTTTCGGGATGTCCCTTCTTCCTTGGGCCTTCGCACCTCTTATGATTAGTTTTGGTAATTAAACTATGTTAATTCGATTCACCCCAATAATTTTCCAACATTTCAACCTATATATTTTTATTAAACATTGGTTGATATAAAGATGTGTAAATGTTGTAGATGGTCTATAATATTTCTTGGTATTCGCAAGGTCACTTCTGTACTTTAAATATACATATATATATCCTAGATACTTGCAATTAGGGGTATCTCCTAAAAAAAAATCATGACTGTTCAGGTGGTACATGGAAGAAATCTTATTTAATTACTCTACTGTGGTGCATGCCTTTATATATCAGAAGTGTCGATTAGTCTACTATGCATTTTTCCATTTGCATTCAATAAGTAGGTAAACTCAAATCTGCATCATGATTTACTTGTGGGGTTTTCAACTACAATTCTTTATCTTACTGTTGTAGTAATCCAAACCACAACACAAATCTTCCTTAAGAATTGACTAGTCATATCCTTCCAGCTAGTATACTTTCGGGAACTAGTATTCATAACAATAATGAGATGCAGTAAAGATAGTCCATTCCGAACTAGTAGAGAGACATTCTAGCAATTCCTAAGTTTGCAATAGGATGCATTCGATATTTTGTCCTTAATATTATTTCTAACAGATACATTCTATCAAGTATGTAACCATTTAACATTCAACCAGAGAAGGGACAGAAATAACATATCTGAAAAAATACGCTGAAAAAAAAAGGGAACAACCATGTTCCTCCCAACCATAGAACAGGGCAGTCAAACTACTTGCCCGATTCACCCCCTAGCCTGACCATGAATCCATGAGGGAGAAATTGGAAAATATTCTATTAATATATGTCTTACAACTCTAGGAGATTTTCCCTTGTATCACACTCAAATAGTGTTCATAACAACAAGTAAATCAAAAGTCTCATTTCCCAGCATACTCGGTAGTATCATTCCTCCTAACATATGCTATTTATCATTTGCTCAGGTATTTTCCCTCCCTTTCGAATTTTCTCGTATTTCTAAATCCCTGATTTTCAGGGGCTGCCAATGTCCAAATCACTGGTTTTCCACTTGTAATAGTCATCCCAGAGGTAGTTCCAACATGTTCCCCACTCATGGAGTCATGGTCAGCTATATTTAACATGGTTGTTCCATTTGTCCTTCTGCAATCAATATAAAATATTTTGTTCCCATACAAGTGTCATAGTCAAATAGTTAGTTGGGTCAAATCAAGTCTCTTCCCAACAGTCAAAATAATTAATTACAATTAACAAATTCCAAATTCAGAATTTCCATAAGTGGAAAAAAATTTCCAAATTCGAATTTACTAAAAATGTAATAAATTTCCAAGAATTTTAAATTTAAAAAATATTTTATTTTTGGAGATGTCACAAGGGGATTATGAAAAAACTCAGAAAAATTAAAAGTGTATAACTCGTATACTCTTCATAATTATCCACATTTGAATCAACTCAATATATGATGACTAGGTTACAAAAATAATGGTGGCCCAGATTTTTGAAAAGAAAAATATACATAACATAGGTGGTATTGAATTTCACCACTATTTTTTTCTAGACTTCGTCTTGAAACAGGAGAAGGAATGACCAGGAAGTAATCCCCTTCCAAGTTATAGTTACCACTACAACTAGATGCAAGGTTTTCATACCTTTCTAATCTCTATAATATTAACATAAAGTAGGGCGTACCCCTAACTAACCAATATAGAAATTTTCGACAAGACTTCTTTATAAGTAATAAACATGGTACATAGCCTCGATCCTCAGTACCAGTGAACTCTATAAGATAAGTCTGTGGAATAATGTACTTGGAACTAGATTACCTTTCATGTGGACAATAGGGACCAGCCCTAGAGTTGTAAGAAAAATTCACCATTAAAATCATTAGTAAAACATACGAAAATAAAAATAAACGAGAAGCTACAATAGAACCATAAATGGAAGAAACAAAAAATTTGAATTATTACTTAACTCATGGTTGGAATATGGAAACTTGTTCTTGTTGTGTTCTAGTTGAGGAAATGTCCCGAGTCGAGGGAATTGGTCCATGTATTCCTGATGGGTACCTCGCATCAACGGGGTCCCATCATTAGCATGATACCAAGCCTTGAATCTACTTCTCATAAAGGAAATTCAACAGTAATAACTTTCCAACATATAAACTGTGTAAAATACATGATATAGATAGACGAAGACCCTATGTAAACATTACTTGAAATTCATAATATGTAGCTAAGTGGTTAATGCATACTGAATCAAATAACCGAGGTATTTTTTTAAGCCGGTTCTAATTACATAGATAACCTAGTGCTGAACCCAAAAGGCTTACGCAAATCTAAGAATCGATAAGGACAGGAATCCCTTTCAATACCCCAAACCTTATGTCGTAGCCCATTTTTACTTCTCTATTAAAAAAAAGGGGGGGGGATGTGAACCACTGAAGTATTTCCAAGGGTATCAAGTGAATGTAACAACCTTCAAATAACACAGGATTATGTATAATACTCAGTTATTTATTTATCAAACCGTGAATGTAACAAACATAGGATTATGTATAAGACTTAGTTATTTATTTATCGAACCTCAAAGACTCATCTGCGAAAGGATAGGTAGTCACTAGAGATAATGATAAAGGAAAAAATTAAATTAAATATGTAACAAAAGATAAAAAACATCACATTCCCTGTAGCATCTTGATGCAGACCGAACCCTCTGCCTTAGCAAAGGCCCCTGCGCTGACCTCCCGATCTTAAGGATCGTTCAAAATTTACCCTTGAGCCGGAGTGGCTCCATTGATTCTCCACTAGAATCTCCTTTGAAATTGACCCACAGGTCTTTTCGGCTCCTCATAGTCTCTAGGCCATTCACTGTTCTCTTCTCGACAGAAGAATAGAAAATCAGGTTTTGGGGTTTTCAAACTCCCGATGTCATGACCCTTTGGTTCCCGATTTCTCAATCTCTACTTCCCCGATAGGCTCTAATCTTTGGTTAGATCTCTGGGCTAGGCTCGTGTTCCACACGAACTCCTTTCACATGACCTCCGTCTTACCCCCTTTCAGGATTTCATGACTTCAAAGGATGAAGTGCTTTGGCCTTCGATTCCCCTGATCTCATGAATGTCAATTTCCCGATATGACTTTTCTTTTAGGACTTTCTCCAAAGGTTGGGATTATTGCCATGCATCCTCAAAGATGGATGACTCTCGTATGCTTCAGGGTTTTCACCTTGGAAATTCTCGATTCCCCTGTTACGACGAGACGACATCAGTTGGTCCCACACATAACTTACCTCCTCATCGGGATTTCGGACTTCGTGATTCCGAATTGCAAGAGTATCCTGTCCTCAGGACCTCCAAAACGCTGAACCATGACTTCTTCAGATATTTTGACACGTGTCCCAAATGATGGATGGTTTAGATCGAACCTCGGACTTCACCAAACGCAAAATCAAACCACTCAATTATATGAGACCCGATGACCAAATCCCTGATGCCTTCTCAGGGTTTTCCCTCTGCTCAAGAGGATTTAAACCCTGTGCAACTCCTGTCAAATCGGACAGTTGATGGGTAACTGGGTGATGATTTGATGGCTCATGCTCCCTAGAGCTTGAACTCTGAATGCATCTGTAATCTCCCCGCTTCTTTACCAGATCAGATGACTGGCAGGATTTCACAAATCCTCTCCACAAGATCCTGACCATCTGTCTCTTCCTCCTTGATGTTCCCAGCGAAATGAACCAAGGACTCTTTCCTGGATCTAACCACTTATGCAAAAAATCCAAATTCATTCTAATCACTCGATGTGCACCAATGTCTTTTGATACCTTCAATAGCTTCAAAGGATTTATCCCTCTTGAGCTTTCTCCCAACTTAAAGTCTTAGAGAAGAGTCTCGCGCGCACTCCTTGCAACAACTCTCAGACACTTCCAAGTGCTGAATACCTTCGAATCTGCGCACTCCTGCAGCAGCAATCTCTCACACCTTACTCAGGTTCGCAACCTTGAGACTTTTCTTTGCCTGCGCACTCCTTGCACGACTCCTGTGCCCAACTGCACTTCTCCAGAAATGAGAACAAATGCTACCTATCTGAACCCTCTGTCAATGCACTCCTTGCGGACACTTCGAATACACTCCTTGTAGGAGTTCTTTCTTAGATAGAGAAACAATTGAAACTCATTCCCTCTTCCTTTCAGACTCCCACTTAGAACATTAAATCATATACACAGCATATCAAAGCAAATGTATAATAGGAAGAAAACATTCATGAGCATATCATTCAACATCAATACATAGAGAACAACCACAAAACCATGAATTTGAATCAAAGCTTTGTATTAATCCAAATTTCTGTACATGGGTTTTGTTACACAGCTCTCTGCATGATCTTTCTCTTCCTTCTCCCTTATAATGATACAGTACACAATGAGGGTGTCTATATCCCGTTTCCCTCTTGTGCTCTAAAACTATCTAATCTAGAACTAAATTCTATCTACGTGCATTAACTACTATAAATACCTTCTACCTACTAAGGACGAGAGAGAATTGCTCAAGGTCCGATTACATTATACAAGTGCGCCTCTTCTTAATGACTTCATTTAATATTGCGCAACAATTTCAAGGAGATTTCAAAATTTGTGCTGGCGTTTGTCCAGCTGTCTTTTGCCCTGCGCTGGCTCGCTTAATGTGTTGGCGATGCTCCTACATCATACTCCCTCTCTTGAAAACTTTCATGGGCTCCTATCCATGAGCTCATGCATGGTCTATCCATGCTTTTGAATCTCTGCTTCACTTTCCCAACTAACATCTTCAACTGGATGGTCTTTCCATTTGACCAGATATTCAAAGTATTCCTTCCGTCTAGTCTTCTTGCTTACTCTCTTATCCAGTATGCTTTCTATTTATGGATTCTGTGAAACTGGCATATTCTTTTGCCACTGAACCTTTAACTGTTCATCACTTGCTCCTTCTCCCTCAGCTTGGTATGGGTACAAATCTGAGACATTGAATATCATAGAAATTCCGATCCCATCAGGTAATTAAATCTCATAAGCATTTGCCCTAAATCTCTTCAAGACCCTACATGGCCCGATTTTCTTCATCTTCAGCTTATTATATGTTCCTCTCGGGAACCTTTCTTTCCTCAAATGTGCCAGAACCAAGTCACCAACCTCAAATTGAAGTTGTCTCTTATGTTGATCGGCTCTATGCTTATACTCCTAACTTGAATTCTGCAATTGCTCTTTCACCTAGCTGTGAAGTTCTTTCATTACCTCTGCGAAATCTTCTGCACTAGCACTTCCAGTCACATTCTTTTCATAATATCTCAATTCAAAAATTCCTCTCGACTGCATGCCATAGACAATCTATAATGGACTCTTCCATGTGCTCCTATTCACTGAGTTGTTATACACAAACTCTTCCTGTGGTAATATATTGTCCCACTGGCTGTGGTGTTCTGTCACCAGGCTTCTCAGCAAGTCTCCCAGACTTCTGTTTACCACTTATGTCTGTCCATCCATCTGAGGATGATAAGCTGAACTAAACAACAAGTTAGTTTCCAGCTTCTTCCATAATGTCCTCTAGAAATTCCATATGAACTTCATATCTCTATTCGAAACTATGCTCCTTGGGAAACCGTGAAGTCGAATGACCTCTTTAAAAAATAGGTTCGCGATGTGAGTCACGTCACTGGTTTTCTGACATGGAATGAAGTGTGCCATTTTGGAAAATTTGTCCACCACCACAAAGATTGAATCACAACCTCTTTGTGTTCTAGGCAACCCCAATATAAAATCCATGCTAACTGCATCCCACAGCCTTTCTGGTATGGGCAATTTTTGATAGAATCCTACATTCTGTCTCCACCCCTTCAAATGCTGGCAAATTCTACACCTGTCCACAAATCTCTTGACATCGACTCGCATTCCCGGCCAAAAATATGACTCATTAAACTTCGTGAATGTTTTGTCATCACCGAAATGTTTGGCCAGTCCTCCACTGTGTTTCTCCTTCAGCAGATTCTCCCTCATGGAGAATTTTGGAATACAAAGTTGATTACCTATAAACAATAATCCTTCTTGGATCATGTACTCCATCCATTGGCTCCGGCCTCCAAGAACTGGATTTTCAGCTGCTTCATACACTTCCTTGAAATCCTGATCATCTGCGTACATGTCCTTGAGATCATCAAAACCCAATGTTTTGACTCAGAACTCCTACAACAACAAACATTTCTTGCTCAAAGCATCAACAAATTTGCTAGCAGTACCTAAAATATGTTTAATTACAGAAGTGAAATTTTGCATGTATTCCACCCATTTTACATGTCTCTGATTCAACTTTTCTCGTTGAGTCACAAACTACAGTGCATGATTGTCACTGTATAAGACAAACTCTTTGGGAATTAAGTAATGTCTCTATTTCTTTAATGTCTGGATGATAGCATAAAAATCCTTATCATAATTGGAGTATTTCACTTTCGCTTCATTCAGCTTCTCACTGAAGTATGTTATCGGCCTGTCATCTTGACTCAAGACTACCCCTATTGGAAATCCACTTGCATCACATTTCACTTGAAATGTCTTTTGGAAATCCGGCAACACCAAAATTGGTTGTTCCGTAATCTTCCTCTTCAACAGATTGAAACTCTTCTCAGCCTCTTTTGTCCAGTGAAAATATTTGTGTCTTTTCTTCACTGTTTCCATCATCACTGGGATAATTCCACTGAAATTCCTGATGAATTATCGATAGAAACTAGCCAATCCATGAAAACTTCCCACCTTAAATATGTTCCTCGGTGATGGCCAATTCTTTATCACTTCCACCTTATCTGGATCCATCCTTAATTTGTCTGCAGAAATAAAAAATCCAAATTAAATGAGCCATGTCTTCATGAATGAGGATTTCTTCATATTTATCAACAGCTTCTCTTGATGTAACCTCTTCATCACAATAGCCAAGTGTTTCAGATGATCTGTCTTTGTTTTACTGAAAACCAGTATGTCATCCAGATACACGATGACAAATTTCCCAATGAACTCCCTCAGGAATTCATTCATCAACCTCATGAAATTACTTGGCGCATTTGTTAAGCCAAATGGCATAACAAGACATTCATACAACCCCTTGTTGGTTTTGAATGTTGTTTTCCATTCATCACCTTCTCTCCTATGGATTTGATGATAACCACTTTTCAAATCAATCTTTGGAAAATATTTTGCTCCACTCAAGAAATCCATCAGATCATCCATCCTCAAAAATGGAAATCCGTACCTGATGGTTATCTTGTTAATGGCTCTCGAGTCAATACACATCCTCCAGCCTCCGTCTTTCTTCAGACTGAGACTATCGGAACAACACATGGACTCAAGCTTTCTTTGACCAAACCTTTGTCCAACAACTCCTAGACTTGTCTTTTGACCTCTTCATTCTCTTGCGGTGTCAATCTGTATGCGACTTTATTTGGTAAACTAGCTCCTGGTATGAGGTCAATATGATGACTCACACATCTGATCGGTGGCAACGAATGAGGTAATTCGTCCACTACTATATCAGCGAACTCTTCCAACAGTTCCTGAATTTCTTCTGGTAAATCATCCACTCTTGTGCTGGTCAAAACAATCTTCAATTTTCTAACCACAATGAATTGTGGATCCTCCTTCTTCTTCACCTCTGTAAGAAGTTCCTTCCCACTCATGAGAATTATTGTGTTGCTTACTTCTGGCTTCACCTCCTTATCCTTAATTGGAAGTAACATGTGTGTCCTCCCATTCTTCTCCAGGGTATATGTATTCATTCTCCCATCATGAATCACATTCCTGTCATACTGCCATGGTCTACCCAAAAATACATGACAAACATCCATAGGAATGACATCACATAATATCTTATCATTATACCCTCCTATCTTAAATTCAACTAAACACTGTTTAGTGACATTTACCTGATGTCCTTTTTGTAGCCATGAAACTCTATATGGAATCGGATGTTCAATTGTCTCCAGCTCCATCTTTTCTACCATCTCCATCGAAATGAGATTATCCATGCTACCACTGTCCACAATGACCTTGCATACCCTATCTTTGGTTTTGCAAGCAGTCCGAAAAAGACTATTTCTTTGCACTAAATTCTCCACCTCCTTCTCTGGTGTCAAAAGGACATTTCACATCATAAGCGATCGTCCGCCTTCAACGTCTTCTGCCTCCACATCTCTCCTTTGGTCTTCGATGATGTGAGTTTCCCCAATCTCTTTCTTTTTCTCTGGACACTCATAAGACTTGTGTCCATTCTTTCCACATGTGAAGCATGTGATTACTCCACCTCTTCCTCTTCCTCTGCCTCTGGTATGAGGAAAAGTATTATTGTCAGCATAATATTTTCTCTGCTCAGTATGCTTCCCTCTTTGTTCAATATATGGCACTCTCTGTGAGCTTCCACCTCTCTCAGTTTGAGTCAGAGGTTTCTTCCAGTACTCCTTGGGCTTTTGATATTTTTCCTGGGCAAATGATTTGCCTCTGGGATGACTTCTCCTCGGCCTCTTTGACCCTGCTTTTGGCTCAGCTTCTCTTCCACTTTTAGAGCCATCTGGTAAGAATATTACACTGTTCGGATGGTTACCATGCTCATATCATATTGAATGTCATACCTCACACCATTCATGTACCGGGCTACCTTCTCATCATTGCTTTCATGATGACTTTCCCTGATATTCAACCCGTAAAATTTTTCTGTATATTCCTTAACTGACATCAGCTTCTATCTCAAGTTCTGCATTCTCCTGAATAGAGTAATCTAGTAATCCCTGGGGATGAATTTTTCTTTCATATTTGCAATCATCCTATCCCAGCTCTTAATTTTATGTTTTCCTTGGCAACGCCTATCTGCTTGTAGTTCATCCCACCACAATGTTGCATGTCCTCTTAATCTCGTGACAACATGCTTGAACTTCTTGTCCTCTTCGACATCTTCATAGTCAAAGTAGGTGTCTAGAGCTCTAATCCAGTCTAGAAGTTCTTCAACATCCAGGTTTCCTTCATAAACTGGAATGTCCATCTTCGTCTTTGTACTCATTCTTGCAACAGCTTTAAGCAAGCGCTCATTTGTTGCATCTTTTGCTGTGACTTCTTCTTCTCCATGTCCAGCATCATCTTCATTTTCAGACTCACTGATATCTCCTACATTAGCTGTGCACTTTTGTCTTATCTCCATCTCCACAAGTCTGGTGCATATGTTATGCAGATCTCTTTCTATTTCTAGATTCTGCACCTGTCTACCCCTTCCTCTGGACGTCTCCCTTTCCTCCTCTAGATCGGGTGATTGTATATCTCTTCTCCTCCGTGGCATGGAAAATCTTCCTTCTTCCTGCTATAGAAAGCAAATAAGATTTTCTAAGATCTGATACCAAACTGACGCAGATCGAACCCTCTGCCTCATCAAAGGCCCCTGCGCTGACCTCTCGGTCTTAAGGATCGTTCAAATTTTACCCTCGAGCTGGAGTGGATTCTTCAATTCTCCACTTGAATCTCCTTTGAAATTGACCCACAGGTCTTTTTGGCTCCTCACAGTCTCCAGGCCGGTCATTTTTCTCTTCTCGACAAAAGAATAGAAAATCGGGTTTCGGGGTTTTCAAACTCCCGATGTCATGACCCTTTGG
>CBVK0103309987.1:0-10761 GCA_900067695.1 Picea abies
TGACATCAATCAATCAAACCATTGGCATCAATGACAACATGATCCAACACTGGCATCAAACTCCGTGATGAACCTACATGTCAAATGGACGTTTCTCCAGTTGTTAATACTATTAGTGCCAATACACAGTCTTTACAGCCGCATTGTAATGAATGTCGATCCTGGATCGACAGGTATTACACGGATGTGCCTTTACTACAGTATCAGCTTAAATCTTTGGAAGACCAGATGGATTCGTTAACAAAGGAGAATAGCAGACTCCAATCCATAGCTCAAGCCAAAGACAAACGCCAAAAAACTACAGGGTATGTTATTTTTAATAACGTGGAAGCAGTGATAGCAATAGTAAATTCAAAGATTGCTTGATTTGTTTGAATCCCTTAATTTGAGGTATGATCTTTTTAAAAGTTTAGTATGATTCTGTCTTTCTCAATTTAGGATACACGATTTGTTTTCATAGATTACTTTTTAATTTGTTTTGCTTGATTGAATAAAATATGATTCTAGTTATAATTATAACTAGCTGTAGAATCGTGAGATTCTGTAGCTAGTTAGAAAAATTCGAATTACTTGTTTTGATGATTGAAAATACATCTAAAATCTTTTTATTTTTATTTGTTTTCAGGAACTCATGATTTTCAAAGAGATATGAAGCACTGTTGGTATCTTCCAGCCATACCATCTTTATGTTTTTAGTAAATAGATTAGGCTATTAGTTTTTGGTATCAAGTAAAATCTGGGAGGTTGCATCCCCCACATTTTTTGGAACAGATTGGATGTTATCAACTCCTGGAACCTATATAAGTATGTTATTTTGTAAACTTGAAATCATCTCTGCCTGGGGAAAAAACTATGGATTTCTGACTAACAAACTTGAATAGAATATGATATTTGTCACAACTTTAGCTTCTCCATATCGTGTTTTTATTCAAGTCATGATTATTTCGATTTGTAATTAGATTATGATTGCTTTAGCTATCGTGGTTTATTGCAGATTGGTATGATAAAAAAATTTATATGTTATCCTTGTTTTATGTCCCATATTTAACATACAGTAATTATTATGTTCAAACTTGAGATTAAGAGATTTATCTTCATCATTTGTTGAACATTTATACACAAGTTTTCACAATAGGATTTATCTCAATGTGGATGCTTGTGAAAGTATGAAATTGGTGTGATCATATCTCTTATATGTTATATCATTTGAATTCCATTATTTTTTATTCACATTTATGAGAAGTAATTGTAGGTTATGTTACGGGTTTACCTCATCAGACAGGGAGATGGGATGCTACACACTTAACAAATAGTGGATGCGATAACAGGTCAGTTTACTAGTTAATTTCATTAGTTTAATGAATACAAAAGCCTCCTATAGCTAAAACATTTTCTATTATCTATGATTTCTGTTTTCAATTAGATAGTTTGTTATTCCATTTCTTGTTTATAAACATTATAAGAAAATAAATCAAAAAGATTGAATGATAGCTTTTTTGTTGTTTAATAAATCAATCCATATTCGATTTTCGTGGATTTAGATTAAAATTCGCATTTTGTAAATGTTATATATATATATATATATATATATATATATATATATGAGAAATAAATTCATTTGTATATATTATACATATAATAAGTAGACTTATGTTATAAATATTAGTTAGTAAATTGTAAATATATATTAGATCTGTATATAGTTTTCAGCGAGTGTTATTCATTAAGTTATTTTATCTTCTTTAGTTTTGTTTTTCGCTTTCTTAGGACTAAGATCGGCTAATGGAGCCGCTAAACCCGTTGGAGTGGATCAATCCAAATGGATTGGGTTAAGTAGACAACCCCAGACTGGATTCACTCCTCCAGTTGATGAGCAGTCAATTTCGCCCATCAACAAGGGTGTAATCCCTTTTACTTTCCAAGGAAATTTTCTCTAGATGGGGTTTAAGCTAAGAGGGTGTATGCCCTTATACTTCTCTTAGAAAACCCTTGTATAATCAATTATATGAAGCATAAAATGATGAAGACTATGGTGGGGGTGTATTCCCTTATACTTCCCACCTATCTCCTAGCATAACAATACTTGACTTGAAAAAAATGATAGTATAATAGTAAAAGACCATACCAAGATCAAGAGAAATGCCAAGATAATCCACCATAAGAGGAAGAAAACATCATCCAAGGATATCACTAGACTTCCTCCAACAACCATTCATAAATATAGCCATAAACAAGTGCACAAGAGATAAAAAGAGCCAATTGTAGCTAAAATTTCAGACCAAGTCCTCTCACAAGAGAGAGAGTTATGTTAAAATGAGATCTTATGATCTTGTATTTATAAAAAATGTAGCTAACATAATTTAGGTTAAAACATAATATTAGGGGTTAACATCCCTAATATTTCCCCTTTTTACAAAATAATACTAAACAATTCCTTTAAAATTTCACTTTTGTATAAATAAAACCATAATTTAGAAGGACGACACCCCTTTAGGAGACGTTTTTCCACTTTAAGGAAGTTGTTGGTGTTAGAGAAGCATGGGTAGGCCTCCAAAAACCACATGTCAATACTATAAGCACTCTCATCATGGTTAATACCCTCTTCTCCTAAAAATTTCTATGTGTCAAAAGAGTGGCACCTCACCACCATGCCCTAGCCCCCAAAAGCATGACGTCAAGCTTACCTTTTTCCTATCCTAGGAAAATCGTTTGGAAAGTGAGGATTGGGATATGTCATACAATTTATCATCAAGGTATTCCAAGTATGATCTCTCTCATCCAGAATGCGAGCCCCTGGAATCCAACCTGTGGGCTTGTAGCCCCATGGAAGCCCAAGCTAGGATTGTTCTCCCAAAATTGTCCATCAACTAGGTCCTGCGAGGAAAAATGAGCACACCCTCCAAGGATATCAAGTCAGAACATCATGATAAGTGAATCCAATCAATAAATAATCCATCCAATCATGTGCATCAAATATCACTATATCAAACAATTAACATCTCAAAGACACTATGCAACTTGTCAAGCTTGAATATGGGAGGGTTGATGAGGTGTCCTATTGGGTAGATATTTCCCTAGGTCAAGGAGAGTTTCCAAGAGATCCATATCTAAGCCATGTAAAGTGGATGAATTGGTTTGGGTCAAGACTCAATGGGAATAGGGATCATGACATACAAGGGGTTGTAGTGTCTCATTCATGGGTGCCTTTATAGAGGGTGTGTGGTACCTTTTTCTGCAATGCACTTTTTCCAAGCCCATCAATTTTTCTTTTATTTTTATTTCTTTATTTTCTTTCAATATATCATAAGGATATGTTTGAAGGTCACTTCCCTAGCATGGTTACCATATGATGGCAATGTCACCCAAAAACACCAAATCGAAATGAGAAGGCTAGCTCATGATGAGACCCCCTTTCTCTCAGCCATGCAACTGAGAGCCATTACCCTGGTTTGGTGACCAGATGATGGTAATTTCATACCACTAGATATTCATGGATGTGATAGGTTGGCTCGTGATGCAACCTCCTATCCTTCAACTAACCTTTTAAGCAATCTTTATTTTATTTTGGGTCCCCTTTACTCAAAGATAAACATTTTATTACGTTCTTGGGTGATCCTTGGGAGAAGCATCTAGAAGGTTTATATAAGGATTTTATCTTTTACCCAACATCCACCCCTCTGGTCCTTTATCCTCTTCTTCCCATAGAATTATGGACAACCCCTTCTTAGTTCAATACACCCTAAAATCCCAATAGATAAGGAAATGGAGGGGAACAATGATGGAAAGTGGTAAGTATGGTTGGGAACGTTATGATGGTACATTAAGGGAGTTCCTAGTAGCAAACCCATCGCCAAGGAAAACCACTTAATAGGGTAGAATTTCAACCACCAAGGTGAAGTAGGGCAAAAGGCATAAGGTCCAATCATATATCATGAAATCTAGAGAAATCTAAGATACAACATAATCAAATAGCTTAAATATTGAAATGATGTTCACCATGATATTGACTTGTACCTCATGGAGCAAGGCCCACTGCCTTCCATAAGCCAACTGATGTGGTGGATGCCCTCTACAAAACTATGACCATATAAGGTGGTAAGTGGGTTTTCCATTTGTGCAAAAGGGTATTGTTGGTCATGTAGTCTCTCGACAATCCATATCTGCAACCAGAGGGTGTCGAGACATAATCTCCTTAGTTATCCACAAAATGGGGCTATAAAACTTTGAAGAAAGATTTTAGTCGTGATTGTATTTGAGGGATGTCTTCTTATAAGGTTTCAAATAAAGGAACACATGACCCCCTTCTTCAAAATGGAATTTGGAATGATGTTGGTTAGCTTGCTACTTCATCTGATTTTAAGAAAGCCCAATCATTTTTGAATTCCTTAATTATTTTGGTCCACCTATTGTGGGGAAAGTGATTATTTCCTCCTCATTTCCAACATATTATTCCTCACAGTGTATGAGGGAAAACCTGGATAATTTTGCTTATTTGTGATGCTCAGTGGTGGTTTTGTCAAACTTCTGTGACCTCTATTATTCGGGGGAGTGGTTCTACAAGGATGATTAGGTTCCAACCCCTTTGATGTGGATAATGTTTTATGCTCTATGTGACAGAGAACAGCAATAGTTTTCAGATCCTTAGTAGACACCTTGTGCCAAATCATTCCATCATAATTTTATCCCATCATATTTACTAGATTATCCTTGAGGTTTTGAAGAATACCAACCTAAGCTATGACAATTTTGTTGAACTCTTACACCTTAGAGAATATGGGAAAGTAAGATAGTACAGATGGGGGATTTCAGCCATATACAACCTCAAAGGGAGTCATTGGAGTGACACCATGATAGGTTGTATTGTACCACCATTTTGCTAGAGGTAACCATTGAACCCATTGGGATTGTCATTCTAAAGTAAATAACATCAAATATGATTCAAAGAAAATTTTGACAACTTAAATCTGACCATCAGTCTGAGGGTGATAGGAGGTGTTAGTATCCATTTGAGTTCCTTGGAGATGAAACAAATATTTCCATAAATTTCTAGTGAAATTGGGGTCACAGTCCACCACAATATATTTTAGCATACCATGGAGTTTAAAGATATTATCCATGAGTACTTAAAAAACATGGAGGTTTTAAAGTGGTGTTTTAGAGCACAAAAATGAACTTCTTTGGAAAGGAAAACAACCACAACCATGAGGATAGATTTATTGTCATATTTGGGTAAATCCATAATGAAACCCATAGAAATGTCAGTGCACATAGCTATCGGAAAGAGTAAAGATTGTATAATTCCTCGAGGTTTCATTGTTTCTCTTGTTGGAAAATGTCACATTTTTCCATAAAAGTGTAGATGTCCTTCTTCATGAGTTCCCCCCCAAAATTAACATTTTATCCTTTCATACATTTTATACAATCCCAAATGACGTGTTGTTGGAGAGGCATGAAGTTAAGATAACATCATTTGTTTAAAGGTTTACTACTTGTTTAAATACATATTCCCTTAATATCAAATCTCTTCATTTTTTTTAAGTGTATCCTTAATATGCATGGGGTTCCATTTGCAATTCTTATATTAGGTGAGAGATCTTGGGATCTATTAACCATGTATGATGGACACCATTCAACCAGTCTACTACTATGAAGGAGAGTGAAGAAAGGAACCCTTCCTCTTCATACTCTTGAGAGGGAGCATTTTCTACCACATTCTCCTCAAGCCCTTCTTATAAATTATCTTATAGTCATATCCAAACATTTTGGTGACCCATTTATGTTGTTTGGGGGACGAAATACGTTTCCCCGTGAAGTATTTTAGGTTGTGATAATCTATTTTAATATGGAAACATTTCCTGAGTGGGTATCGATGCCATATATACACAACATGCAATATATCCATCATTTCATTTTCATAAGTTGATTTTCCCAAGCTCCTCTTACAAAGTTTGTTTGTTGGAAAATGCCAATGGTCATCCATTTTTCCTTAGTACTACTCTATGCCTTTACCATATCTGTCACATTCCAAGAAAAAAATTCTTAGTGAAGTTTGGTAGAGTGATTATTGGATTGTACACATGGGATCCTTCAAATCCTAGAAGGCCTTTTGTGTGACTTCATTCCAACTGAAAGAATTTTTTTTAAGAAAGGTTGTGAGGGGAGCTGCAATCTTACCATAGTTCCTGATAAATGTGTTGTATATTTTCCAAATATAAACATTTTTGAGTGAAAATAAAAGTGTTGCCACCTAAAAGAAATTCTCTAGACATAGTGGAATAAATTTCTTGGCCTAGAAATGCTGAAAAATAATATAATTAATAAATATTTTGATGCATTTTGTGACATAGGTTTAGGATATCAATCAACAACATGAATGGGTCTTCATATAGGATATAATACCATGTTTGATAAATAATGTATTTCCACATAGGTCAAGCACCTTAAGAAACCACTCACACAAACAAATCAAATATCAATACATCAATGTATTACATGGTTAAAACCATCAAAGAGGGAAATAGTCCATGACCCTAGCCAATGTGACCACTTGAAACAATATATTAATGCAATTTTTATTTTTTTTTGCATATGAGTTTCTCACAATCGATTATCAACAAATGGTGCTCCATGCTCTTTAAATAAAGATCATGGAACGATCGGTTTTTAAGATATATATCAATATAGTCACTAATATTGAGGAGAATATGAACCATCGAATCACCTTATGTATAGAACATATTATGACCATTGGATTACATAACTAAAATGCATACTAATGCATACTAAGGAATCACACTTTACCTACAGACACATTAGACTAAATTGATCTTAACTAACTCCTAAGGATTTAAATATCCTAACATTGATGATAAAGGGGTATTTGAGTCCCTTGCATAATCAAATCCACAAACACAAAGACAAGAGAACTATAGGCCCTAGATCTCATAGAGACAGTAGATCTAAGGAACAACAAATTAAACACATATTAACTAAAATATATATAAAGGAAATTTTATTCATCCTACTGGATTAAGAGGATCTTCTATTAAACTTCCAAAATTTATAAAAGTTACATTATAGCCTTAGAGGACTTTTAGCTTATCTAGATATACAAATAGGATTAAAATCCCTTTAAATTTTCTAATTGCAAATCTTTTTGGTATCAATATAAGCCAATCATACAAATTTCACCAACAGTTTCTAAAAACGAAATATTTGTATTTGTATTTTCTACTTCAGTTTCTTCTTCTACCACTGTCTTTATCTCCTCTATTCTTCGCCCTCTTCCTTCTTCTCCTTTTTTTTTATTTATCCTTTCTTATGTTCCTCTAATTTTCTCTTTCTCTCCTCTTTCCTCTCTCCAAATTTTCATGCACCCTTCTTCTTTATTCTCCTATGGATCTTAGGCCCTACTTATTCTTCCTTCCATATCTTATCTTCATCCTCACTTTTTCCTTCAAGATACTTCTTCCTTCATCTCCTTTCTCTCTCTTTTAACGTTCAACAAGCCTATTTATTAAAACCTACCACCATGAAAATTTTAATGGTCAAACGAATCGACCCAACCACCTATGAAAATGTAGCCTAAGAATCATGTAGGTTTAACCATCATACTTTTAAATAATAATAAAAAACCATTACAAATGATCCTCAAACCACAAGTAATTGTTGGGTGTGTATGAGATAGATTGGGTGGTGGAGATCCTATCGAAAAATTTAATGACAAGTGACCGACACTCAAAGGTCCATTGTAGGATGGAGGAAAATAATTTGGTGAAGGATGTCTCATGGGATTATGCCAAGAGAATTTCTAGCCAAATCCAATCCATCATGGATAAAATCTAATCATTCATGACATATTAAATGATGGTTGAGATATGATCATGGTTTCGCTTCGTGTAGACCCCCATGAGACCATGTCCACTATTGGATGGTTGATTGATAATCTAATGGTTGGAAGTTCTTGGTGCTCGATCATGCTACTATAGGGGTTTGCCAAGATATTAGTAAATAAATGGACCAATGCTCCTGCATCATGGTATATGATCCTTTGAAAAACATACCAAATAAATTGTCTTAGAATTACTTCAAAAGATGATATATTATGGAAAAGGCTTAGACAAAAATGGCCAAGGTATTAAGAATCCTAAAAATAGTTAGGAAGTCAAAGTGTGAATGTATTGGATACGACGTGGGTCAAAAATGTAATATGTATATAAATGTTTTGAAAGAAGAAACTTACATACCATGTGAATGTTCATGAACAAGTGAGGCATATACTTCCAAGAAATATACATCAAATATGTCTACTTTAGGAACATGGAATGAAGGCAAAGTTGAATGTGACCATTGTGTAAGATTAGGTCATCTAAAGGAAATATGTTGGGCCCTACAACCTTATGCATATTGTGTAATATGTAATCACTCTTCCAAAAATTGTTTGTACAAAGATACATATAAGATTGGTAAAAAGGATGATTGGCCAAAGTAAAGTATGAGGACTAGAAAAGGGGAAAAGTGATGAAGTTTTGGATTCCAAAAGAGGAGTTGGTGAATCTTAGGGAAAAAATGGTCATTTTTCATTATCGATAGGGATTGGCATAATAATTCTAGTTTGATTATGACACTACAAGGAAAACAAGATTTTGTGGAGGTTTTTGCAGAGAAACTTCTCCATGTTACTCATTTAATAGACATGGGTGGGTGGAGATTTTACTAGAAGTTTTAATTTTGGTGCACCTAAAACAACATGATGCATTAGTGCACAATATCAAAACACACACTAATGTACTTATTAATGCACTACGTATAAAAATTCAAATTAAGTCTCACCACACTCAAATTTTGTAAATCCTACTATTTAAAAAATTACCTTGATGGTGTGCACTAAAACTATAACAACACCATGTACCTATATATATATATATATATATATATATATGTTCATAAGTAAATTGTTATAAAATCACACCATAATATTTTTTGTTTAAAATATTCAACATGGGTTAACAAATACTACAAATCTAGTGGTTGTATCTAGATTATAGAGAAAAACATGAAATGAAACTAAAAACACTAGCTCCAAATTAAATTTCTCAATCTTAAACCATGGCTATTGAACAAAGAAAGAATCAACAATAAAAAATAGAGAAAAAACTATAACAAAAAGCTTGAAAGAATGAACAAATTATCTATCATATTAATGGAAAGTTCTTTACATGCACCTAGAGAGGATTCCTTGGAGAAAAAGAGGACTCTTGGCCCCCCTTCTTGGGATAGTTCTTTGTGCTTCCCATGTGTATGGTTGATCTCTCCTCCTTATGGTTATAAGTAACAATGCATGTTGCTAGAGATGATATCAAGAGACTAAACATTATGTTCATACACATATTCTTTCGGAAGCGACAATAACACATACAAATTTAATAGATGACTTACATTCTGCTATCATGTAGCATAAAGTAGAAATAACAGTAAAAGCATACATGCAGTAATCACAGACAAAACCCATGAATATAACAACATATATAAATATAGAACATATTACTAAACTTGGAAATGATACTTATCTTTTAATTGAAGTACACCAACTGGATGCAGACCTTCCATGAACCTCCCAACCTTAGACCACGCTACTCATCACTCTCAGCAGTGGGTCACCCCCAAGCTGGGACTAGGTTTGATCAGGCAAGGGATAATAGGAAGTTGCACAGTACAACAGGAAGGATTTCCTCCAAGGATCCACTTACATCCACAAGTCATAGAATCTCATTCCCCACATGCTTGTCCCACCCCAAGAGTGTACACCTTCATTGTCACACAGTCCATTGGATGCTACACCTCCCTTTCCAGGGCTTCAACAACAAGTTGGATAAGGAATTCTCAGAGCTTTGTAGTTGCTAATGGACTTCCTCCAAGAGAGCTCACTTCCTCGGCACACTCTCTCACCTGGAGAGAGTTGCTCATAGGCCTAGCAACCTGCTTCTTCACTCTCACTCCTTATCACACGAGCATGGTGATGGAAGCAACATAAAATAGATGTGGGGAATGGTACTAACACGACAATACACATGCAACCTGTAGGTACAGGTACAACGAGGGTATCAATTTGGGCTTGTCGCAGAGGCTTGGGGTGTTTTAGGAATTACACAATGGCGTTCCACAGTTACTATGTGCTTGCTGGGTAGGTTGGTCAATCGGGTAACATATGGTGAGGCTAGAACGAATGGTGATAATCCTTAGAATGGTGAGAATGGTCAAAATGGTCAAAGTTGTGTGTATGCCCCCCCATAAATCTACATGGGTTTTGGATGACACTTGGCCCCCTCCAAGAGCATGTTCCCCCCACTTGGAACTCGCTCCTCTTCCTAAAGGAACTTAGGATAAATTAATATCCTCTTTACATCTTTTAGAATAATAATATATTATTCTATTAGCTCCTAAGCTTATGCCTTCTTTCCTAGACTCGCAACCCCATCCCTTTCCCTACCCAGTGGAGTTTATTCCCCCATAACTCCTTCTTCCTAGTCAATCTACACACAACAATGTATTTTTATTAATAATCTGCATAATTACATATACAAAATCAGGCCCACTAGCCTTAACATCTAGGCTCTCCAGCCTAATAAACACATAAGTCTACCAGCATATAATTACTTGGCTCACCAGCCTACAAAACATCAGTACATTCATAATTACAACTGGGGCTCATCCTTGGGGTATTAAAATCCCCTCCCCTTATTTTTTCACTGTCCTCGGTGC
>CBVK0103310035.1:0-16349 GCA_900067695.1 Picea abies
TTCTATTGGCTTATGTTTTGGGCACAAATTGATGTTGTAATAACCATATTAAGAAGAGTATAGAGTGCATTTTCGGTGGTATCTGACACTCTTGAATTTAGGTTATGGTCAATGATAAAATTGTAGATTTTGAGTTTAGCTAACTCAATATAGTTTCATTGTTAGAATTAACTACTCTAACAAGGAACATCAAATCGATAATGAAGAATGACCATGGACACCAATGATGATTGGTGAAGGATAAATAAGACTCTAGATGAAGAGGTAAAACATAAGGTATGCATGGCGATGAAAAGTAAACTGGTTTATATTTTGGGCATATGATGAGGCTAAACTTGATGTTGTAGTAAAGCATTTGGATATTTTTTGTACTTGAATTGAAATGTTATAATTGAGCATATATGTTGCATAGGGTGCATGATCAGTTGTACTTGACACCCCAAAGTTTTGGTCCAAGTTGATTTCCCCAGGTGTTGTGTAAGCCATGTTGAGTCAATCCTACATCCATTAGTGTGGTAGCACATGTAATCATGTAGTGTGTATCCCTCTTATGCATAGAGAGGATGTGGCATCAAGTTGTGGAATAAACCACTTGGATAGGTACAAGGGTGTCTGGTGTACTCGTATGTTAGCTTGATGTTGAATCAAAGAAGTTGAATCTTTGATCAAGGGGGGAATGTGTGAAGTAATATCAGAATGTGAGATGGTTGGGACCAAGTTATGATTAAGTCAAGATATTCTCTCCAACTAGTTGCTTCCTAGATTGGTGTGTGGTTGAGATATTTTCTCAAATAGATGATAGTGGGACCAATATATTGTATCTATCTTGAGACTAGCTTGATGTATTGATATGTACTCTATTTCATTGTTTAATAGAGAGTGCTCCACAATTTTTTTTTTTATGTAGAAATAAGGTCTACTCTCTCATTTCTCTACATGGTGTTAGAGCGAGACTAGGCTTGAATCCCTCACAGTAGGGCCCATGGATATGGAAGCCTATGAGAGTAATGGAAGCAATAAGTTAGTGTAGGAGAGTAGATAGTTGTTTTGAGGTGATTATTATAGTGTGTATATGGCATTGTGATATATGACTTGTTCCATAGCAATATGTTGTTTTTCCATCAAATACAAATGAGTTGTTACTGTGAAGAAGAGGACTTGTGTGAGTGAGTTGTTGTGGAAGGGTTACACATCAGGATTTGTTGCATTTTTGTTTAGTTGGCAACAAAGAAGTATTTGCATGATGTTAATTTGGCACATAAATTGAGGATAAGGATGGTCATTTTAGAAAGGAGGTATTCTAGTTCACGTAGACAATCACCTTGAAATGCAGATCTTTTATTTTTTTATTGTGTATCGGTTGAAAACATTGTTTAAATTTTTGGATATATTTCTCTCCATTAATCACTTTGGTTCTTAAAGAATTAATGTTGCCATTGAACATGTCTTGGAATCAAGAATTACAAATGTATTGAGTCTAGCTAACTCAAGATAGTTTCATTGTTAGAATTAGCTACTCTAATAAGAAACATCAAACGTAGAATGGGGATTTCCCATGGACACCAAAGATCAATAATGAAAGACAAAGAAGACAAAATTTAGATGAAGAGGCAAAGCAACGATGATGGTGATGAAATGAGAATGATATTTAGTGGGCTTATATTTTGGGCATATAATTGGTAACAAGGAGAAATGGTTATATTTGTGTTGTTGTAAATCATTATCAATGCTTGTTGTACTTGAATTTAAATGATGTAATGATGCGTATGTGTTTTTTGAGAAGTAATGGGTACATGATTGATTGTACCTGACACCCTTGAGTTTTTTATCCAAGTTGTAAAGCTTACCCATATGCAAGTTGATTTCCTCAGGTGTTTTGTAAGCCCTACTATTCAATCATGTATGCATTAGTGTGGCAGCACATGTAATCATGTAGAGCGTATCCCTCTTGTGCATAGAGAGGATGTGGATTGAAGTTATGGAATAAACCACTTGGATAGGTAGGAGGATGCTATGTGTACTTGTATGTTAGCTTAATTTTGAATCATAGAAGTTGAATCTTTGATTAAAGGGGGGAATATGTGAAGTAATATCAGAATGTGAGATGGTTGGGACCAAGTTATGATTAAGGGGGAGTCTAACGTGTTGATGAACCATATAGGTAAAAATAATTCCTAGAGAACTAACGAGTATAGCGGATGGTACCCATGTATCTTGGTAGATGGATTTCTTTTTATATGGACATCAATGATCAATTTTTCTGTAGGTACAAATATGAATCCCATAGTGAAGAATCCTAGTCGAATGGAAATTGGTGATAGTCTTGTGAAAATAGAAAAAGATAAAAAAAATGGCAAATAAATGAAGGTAAAAGTTTGAGTGGTGTGTTGAATAAAAGAAGACTTGACCATATCGTAATGTGAGTCACACTTTGTAACTTTGTAGCAAGTCTATGAAGTCATGTTTTTTATTCTATATAGTAGTCCTTGAGAAGTTTATGTTTGTACCTAGCATCTCCATGAGTGGAGTATGTAATGTATCTACTTGTATCTATGTAACATGTAAAATGCATATTGTTGTAAGGCCTAGATAGACATGCTTACCCCTTTGCCATGTGCCCCTCATGACTTAGATAACCTATCTTTTATAGTGAAATAGCCTTTACGATGGAGTTCTTTGACACCAAGGGTGGACCATGTTATTGGTTTTAGACTCCGGGAGGTGAAGTTCTGCATTTAGGGAAAGTTCATCGACAAGTTGAATGGACCATGTACATGAAGGGACATCCTATTAGATCAACGATTACAGTGGTTGGTTACCCATGTATTATGGTGGATGGTTGTTCTTTTATATGGACTTTGACAGAGCGATGATGTCTATATGATCGAGGTACAAGATGGAAGTTCCAGGATGGACCAAATATAGACTTTGTTGATAAGGAGGTTCTTCAAATCATAAAGGATCATTTGCTACAGAGGAGAATATGTTGATGTAGACCTTCACTACGAGAGATTAAGACAAGTAGTCGTTAAGGGGGAGTGTTGGAATATGTAACTCCTACTTGTCTTAGGTGTGATCATATATGTGGTTGTATTGATTATTGGTCAATATTAGGAAGAGTTGGTATCTACGTAGAGAGTCTATTTCTACTTTGTAGGAGGTTGTTGGAACTAGTTGGGTGTGAGAGTTTCTCTCCAACTAGATGCTTCCAAGAATGGTGTGAGGCTGAGATATACACTCAACTGAGAAGATTGAGTGATAGTTTGTCTATCTTGAGACAAAGCTTGTTGTATTTATATGTATCAATACACTAATTCAATAGTGTGTTATTCCTTGTATGTAATAAATTCTACTCTCCCATTTTAATACACGCATCTTAACACATCTCAACCTCCCTCCTAGTCCTAGTGCAACCAAGTTTTTGAAGACTTTGTTTATCCCCAACAACCCTAGTGAAACCATGGATACTTATAATGAGCTTTAATTTCAAAAATTTTGTAAATGTTTGTTAAATAATTCTTTTATTAAATTAAGCATGCTAGTTTTGTTTAAATATGTTAGTTTTTTTTTTCCAATAGAAAATTCGCTCAAAATTAAATTAAAATTATAATTTCATTTAAATATGTTAGTTGATATCCTCCTTTTAACAATAAAATAATACCATCTCTATTTTTGCTTTATATAAACTATGACTTAATATAACCACACCAATTAACAATTTTGAGTATTCATTATTATCATGATTATTAAAAAAATATTTCACAGTTCATTAATAATACTGTTAACAACAAAACAATACCATCTCTATTTTTGCTTTGAAACGATGACCTAATATGGCCACAACTATTTTTACAATATATTATTACCATCATTATTAAAAAATTCTTTCACGATTCATTCATAATACTTTTATGCTTATATATATATATATATATATAATTATAATTTATAACGACCCTTTTAAGGATACCTATAAAACCTTTATATTTCTTAAGATTTGAACTTTCTCGGTTTTCTATATTTGCTAAGAATCAAGATTTGAACTTTCTCCGTTTTTGTGGCAATGTTAAAGCTGAGATTGAAAGGGAAAATTCTTGTTTTCCATTTAAAAAACAGTTTGAAAATCCATGATAATAGGAATGTACTTTTTTACTCATTTAAATATGTTATTTTGAATATATAAGATGGTACGTGAGATTAGAGTTATTTAAAGTAATAATATGTTCGTAAATGAACAAATTCAAATCTAATTTTGAACGTAAATTTTAGAGTTTATAAAGAGTTAATGAGCCATTCGTAGTTTCACAGTTTGAATTAGTTTAATATTTGAGACAAGCATATGATTACTGGCAGGATCAACCAGGTTCAAAGAAACTATAACTGATTTAATGTAAGAAGTCAAATGTTGAGTCATTTGAATTTTTAAGTGATGTAAAATCGTGATATTGGAACATCAATTGATTTTGTCAATCCAATGTCATAGGTGTCTTGATGGATGGATACGTCCTTCCAACAAGAAACAAGAAAAATTTAATGCACGAAAATTTAGTTGCATGAAGAGTATTGCAAGTGTAAGTGAAAGATGAAAGAAGACAACAACAGTGAAAGTCAGACTTGTGATGCAAAAGACAAAGGATGATAGAAGACAAATATAATTGGTGAAAGACAAAGAAGGAATACTCTTGTTGGAGAGGTAAAATAATTGGTAATGATCCTACTTTTCTATAGGCTTATGTTTTGGGCACAAATTGATGTTGTAATAACCATATTAAGGAGAGTATAGAGTGCATTTTTTATGGTATCCGACACTCTTGAATTTAGGTTATGGTCAATGATAAAATTGTAGATTTTGAGTTTAGCTAACTCAATATAGTTTCAGACACTCTTGAATTTAGGTTATGGTCAATGATAAAATTGTAGATTTTGAGTTTAGCTAACTCAATATAGTTTCAATGTTAGAATTAGCTACTCTAACAAGGAACATCAAATGGAGAATGAAGAATGACCATGGACACCAATGATGATTAGTGAAGGATAAAGAAGACTCCAGATGAAGACGTAAAACATAAGGTATGCATGGTGATGAAAAGTAAATGGGTTTATATTTTGGGCATATGATGAGGCTAAACTTGACTTTGTAGTAAAGCATTTGGATATTTGTTGTACTTGAGTTGAAATGTTATAATTGAGCATATATGTTGCAGAGGGTGCGTGATCAGTTGTACTTGACACCCCAAAGTTTTGGTCCAAGTTGATTTCCCCAGGTGTTTTGTAAGCCCTATTGAGTCAAGCCTACATGCATTAGTGTGGTAGCACATGTAATCATGTAGTGTGCACTGTGTATCCCTCTTATGCATAGAGAGGATGTGGCATCAAGTTGTGGAATAAACCACTTGGATAAACAAGCGTGCCTGGTGTACTCGTATGCTAGCTTGATGTTGAATCAAAGAAATTGAATCTTCAATTAAGGGGGGAATGTGTGAAGTAATATTAGAACATCAGAAGGTTGGGATCAAGTTATGATTAAGGGGGAGTCTAACTTGTTGATGAATCATATAGGTGAAAATGATTCCTAGAGAACTAACGAGTATAACAGATGGTACCCATGTATCTCAGTAGATGGATTTCTTTTTATATGGACATCAATGATCAATTTTTCTGTAGGTACAAAGATGAATCCCATAGTGAAGAAGCTTGGTAGAAGGGAAGTTGGTGATAGTCTTGTGACAATAGAAGAAGATCAAAAAAATGGCAAACAAATGAAGGTAAAAGTTTGAGTGGTGAGTTGAATAGAAGCAGACTTGACTATATCGTAATGTGAGTCACACTTTGTAACTTTGTAGCAAGTCTATGATGCCATGTTTTTAATTCTATATAGTGGTCCTTGAGAATTTTATGTTTGTACCTAGCATCTCCATGAGTGGAGTATGTGATGTATGTCCTTGTATCTATGTAACATGTAAAAGACATATCGTTGTAAGACCTGGATAGGCATGCTTACCCCTTTTCCATGTGTCCCTGATGACTTGGATAACCTGTCTTCTATAGTGCAATAGCCTTTTCAGTGGAGTTCTTTGACACCAAGGGTGGACCATGTTATTGGTTTTAGACTCTAGGAGGTGAAGTTCTACATTCAGGGGAAGTTCATCAATAGGTTGAATGGACCATGTACATGAAGGGACATCCTATTAGACCAACGATTACAATGGTTGGTTACCCATGTATTCCGGTGGATGGTTGTTCCTTTATATGGACTTTGATAGAGCAATGATGTCTATATGATCGAGGTACAAGATGGAAGTGTGAGGATGGACCAGAGACAAACTTTGTTGATCATGAGGTTCTTCGAATCATAAAGGAGCATTTGCTACAGAGGAGAAGATGTTGATGTAGACTTCCACTATGAGAGATTAAGACAAGTGGTTGTTAAGGGGGAGTGTTGGAATATGTAACTCCTACTTGTCTTAGGTGTGATCATATATGTGGTTGTAATGATTATTGGTCAATATTAGGAAGAGTTGGTATCTACGTAGAGAGTCTCTTTCTACTTTGTAGGAGGTTGTTGGAACTAGTTGAATGTGAGAGATTCTCTCCAACTAGATGCTTCCTAGAATGGTGCAAGGCTGAGATATACACTTAACTAAGAAGATTGAGTGATCAAGGTAGTTTGTCTATCTTGAGACAAATCTTGTTGTATTTATATGTATCAGTACATTAATTCAATAGTGTGTTAATCCTTGTATGTAATAAATTCTACTCGCCCATTTTAATACACACATCTTAGCACATCTCAACCTCCCTCCTAGTCCTAGTGCACCAAAGTTTTCGAAGACTCTATTTATCCGTGGTAACCTAACCTTGGTAAAATCAACTAAAACCAAGTGTGGATACTTATAATAAGCTTTAATTTCAAAATGTTTGTAAATATTTGTTAAATAATTTTTTTATTTTATTAGTCCCCCATGGGACTATAGCAATGAGTTTGCTTTTGATGTGACATTGATGTGACATTAATTTGTTTTTTACCATAAATTTGTGTATGCATTGTGTTTCTCATTTCTAATTGGTTGATAGAATTGAAGTGTTATTGCTCTCTTTCAATTTATAGAATTAATTACATAATCAATGAATTTCACCAATCACCACATCTAAATATAAAAAATTGTAGTATGTATTTATTATTATGCATTATTATATTTATATTATATTTTTTTATCTAATATATTATTTATTATTATATTTATTATCTAATATATTATTTAGATTATATTTATTATGTAATATAATATATATTATATAAAAATATATATTATTAAATTTGAAAGGTTTATTTTCAAAAAGAAAAGTTGAATATTTTTAAAATGTAATTTGTATTTGGTTAGCTTAATTTAATTGGAAGGAAATTTAGGTTAATCAAAAAACTATTCAACATCCACATTAAAGTAAAAATGTGGTTAGAGATCCTAGCCAATACTACATATGACAAATTTATAAACTAAGTGTCATGGAACAACACTTCTTCCGTCATTCCTTGTGAGTCTAGATCGAATTCTTTGAATTCCAATCTTTCTGACGATATAGTTATCAGTGTTAATTTTTTTCATTTAAAATCTTTACAAATTGATTTATTTTAAGACTATGAAACTAACCCCTAGTTAACATATTGTACATGTTTCTAATCATCATCATCAATAATTATAAGGTGTCACCTATCATCTCCATTTCAGAATCTACTTGGCAGAGACTAAGCTGCCATGCAACCCTTGTTATAATAAGCATGGTAGTTTTGTTTAAATATGTTAGTTAATATCCTCCTTTTAACAATAAAACAATACCATCTCTATTTTTGCTTTGTATAAACTATGATTTCATATAACTACAACAATTTTTACAATCCATTATTATCATTATTATTAAAAAAATATTACACAATTCATCAATAATCCTTTTAACAACAAAACAATATCATCTCTAATTTTGCTTTGTATAAACTATGACCTAATATGACCACCACAATTTTTACAATATATTATTACCATCATTATTACAAAATTATTTCAGGATTTTTACAATATATTATTACCATCATTATTACAAAATTATTTCAGGATTCATTCATAATACTTTTATGTTTATATATGTATTTAAAAAAACTTATAATTAAAATTTATAATCACCCTTTTAAGGATACATATAAAGCCTTTATATTTGTTAAGATTTGGACTTTCTCGGTTTTCTATATTCGCTAAGAATCAAGATTTGAACTTTCTCGGTTTTTGTAGCAATGTTAAAGTTCAGGTTGAAAGGGAAAATTCTTGTTTTCCATTTAAAAAACAGTTTGAAAAATCCATGATAATAGGCATGTACTTTTTTACTCATTTAAATTTAAATATGTTAATTTTTACATAGAGGGAAAATTCTTGTTTTTGAAAAATCCATGATAATAATAAGAATGTATTTTTTTACTCATTTAAATTTAAATATGTTAATTTTTATATATAAGATGGTAAGTAATTAATTAATACAATACATTATTAAGATTTTTATTAATTAACTTGTTATATTATAATACATCATATTTGATGATGATGATGAACGTCCATTAAAACCCAATTGATCTATACATTAAAAGAGTAAGTGATTACTTGTAATTCTTTAGAATTTTAATACTTTAATTAATCAATACATTAATACTTAAATATATTTACTTATTAATACATTAATTAATTACTATATTACTATATTAATTCATTTATGTAAGATCACATTAATCTATTTATACACTATTAATATATTTTTCATGACTAATATACTTATAATTAATTTAATAATGCATTTATATTTATTTATTTAAATATATTACTAATGTATTTTTCATTAGCAATTGTATTACTTTATAATTAATTTAGTGATTTATTTAGATTTTATTAATTTATTTATAATATATTAATGTATTAATATTTTATAGAAAAATGTTTTCCTTTATAAATGTATTTAATTAATTAATTAATTATTAATTAATATGTTACATTATTCTTTTATTATTACTTTAATAATGTTTTTACTTTATTATATTTAGTGTATAATTTTATTTTTGATTAATGCATTTATTAATTATGTAAGAATATATTAATAGTTGTTTTTTAGAGAGGTCGGCACCATTTTTCACATTTTCAAACTAATGGTGCTGATCGGCCTATATCAATCACTTTTATAAAGTGGTTGTTGCTACTTATATATATAAGATGGTAAGTAATATTGGAGTTATTGAAAATAATAATATGGGAGTGGATTAACTTGGGAGCAATTTTGATTTCAGAGTTATTTTTTTTGCAAGTTTTTGGACAATCCTTTTTTAAATTTCCGACCAATTCAAAACTCTTTGAAATTATTCCACAGTTAACCTACTCCAATAATATGTTCCTAAATAAACAAATTCTAATTCTAATTTTATGTTAATTTTTACATATAAGATGGTAAGTAATATTGAAATTATTGAAAATAATAATATGAGAGTGGGTTAAATTAGGAAAAATCTTTCTTTAAGATTTATTTTTTTGGCCAGTTTTCCTACCATCTATTTTTAAATTTCATACCAATCCAAAACTCTGGGTTTTCTGAAATTACTCCCAAATTAGCATACTCCAATAATATTTTGGTAAATGAACAAATTCTAATTTTAATTCTGAACGTAAATATTTTTTTTGTGAGGGATAAAATTTGGTTATAAACAGTTTAACATATAAAATATCGAATTTATATGTACAGACCTTGAAAACCTCCCTGCAGAGTTAGTCCTCACTCTGACCAGCCTACCTAGAAGGTAATGCCGACTGCTTGATTTTTCCAATGCATTGCATTGCATGCGTTTACATTCATATATTCGCTGTCCCTTAAATGTGCACAAACATTCATAAATGAAGCACACTGGCCATTAACGTAAACCTGAAACTGCGGTCACCATCGTGCCTTTGAATCAGAATGGGCCATGCCTCCATTCTTAATTTATTCATACAACCAGACAAGCTTGCACGAAACGCGACAGAGCACACTGCCACTGCCAATGGCATGGATACTGTCTTGTACAAATCAATAAATAATAATAAAATTACCATTGCCAGGAATAATAAGTTGGCCTGAAGATTTAAGTATATATCACTTGTATTTCCAACTCGCCAGGATGTTGGGCGCCTCTCTTCCAAAAGCTGGGCACAAACTTCCTGTGGACATTATGCATATGAATCTATCGGCAGGGAAAATAATAATATTACAGCTCTGCGTCATTTGGGGATCACGCTTGTCTCATTCTACAGACGACCGCCTTCTTTTGTCGAGTCAAAACGCCAGCCAGTGCCAGATCTAAGGACTTTCGAAATAATCCTGGATTTCCACGTGACTACACCGCATTTTTCTCTTTTCCGGGGAATTTGTTTGCAGACAAAGTAGCAGACGCATCCTAAGATTCGTTTTATTCTAACCACATCATTCGGCAGATCTGCGGTCGTCAAATTCATGCCGGCCAAGCTTCTCAGATAGAATTTGCAAATCTCATCGGATGCCCTTTGTGTCCCAATCCTCCTTAACCTGAACGGGTCGAATTTATTCAAGGGGGATCATGGTTTAGTACGAGGATTGGAGAGAAAAATCCAGCAACCNTGNAACTTAACCTGAACGGGTCGAATTTATTCAAGGGGGATCATGGTTTAGTACGAGGATTGGAGAGAAAAATCCAGCAACGATGAAGGTAAGACAAAGGCAGCTAATAATGAAATACTCGCTGGATGGCACCAGAGATGACAGTCCCAACTCTGTGATTGCTCACAGTGCTACATTGAGCCACACGTCCTCTGCATCAGGTAGCATGGAGCACCACATGTTTAATTCCAATCCCCGAGAGCAACGCTATTCTATATCGGATGAAGCATTGTCTGTCGAATGTGTAAGGATTTCCAATAGTTTTAACAAGGTAAGTTCAGAAGCATAACGAAACAAGATCCAACTGTTATATATATATTTTTTTAAATCAGGATCTTGGCCCATTCTATGATGTAGTACAAACTTTGAAAAATATCACAAATTCTCAAAATCGATTTTTTTTGATAAAAATTTAGAGAAGATTCATTTCAAATTCGAGTTTTGAAAAAAAAACAAAAATCATCTTAAGCTTTCAATAAATCCAAGGCAAAATTTAGCCTCTAAAATTCCCAAATACCCCTCGTTTTGCAGGCAGACCCTGTAGACTCTTCAGCTGAATCAGATCTTGATTCTGCTAAGATTCCGATACAGAAAAGATGTACACACAACACCAATAGTGAGCGGAGTTCACCAGTTTACAAGACCAACATTCGTGGTACGAAAGATTCAAATGGCTTTGCCCAATCTCCCAGACTCCAAAGCACAACTATTGATACGATTAAACCCCAAGGAGCTCCAGCTTGCGCGCCCAAAGGTACAAATAATATATTTCGATTCCTTCTACAGAAAGCTAGATAGGCATTACTGTACAGTCTGTGGATCCGTATGTCACTGTATATCTAGACAAGTTTTACACAATATCTCAATGGTTGTCTCTGCAGAGCACAGTGATTCTCCCATGTATTCCTTTTCTGAGGCCTTAAAAGGTATTATATTATATATTAGAGTTGTTTCCATGACAGTAGGCTCTGCATACTTTGTATACCGTCTGATCTGATTTTATCTATGTCCGGTTCATGAACATTACTGCAGAATGCCATAGCAAGAAATTGCAGACAAGGTTTGATGGAAATAAAGGCAGCAGAAGCACATTTGCAGAGTACGAAGATGTACTGAAGGATTTCGCTCTGATCTCAACACCTCACAGATTCAAGGAAAGGAAACGCCCGGCTTCAATGGACCAGATTCGAGAGATTAATTCTAGTTCTAGAGATGGATATAACTATTCTCCTAAAATTGGGAACGTCAGAGAATCCCCAAGCGCTGATGAAGAAAATCCAGTGAGTCCAAGCCGAAATGAATCACGCTATATTTATGGTAAAGAGGATTTGCAGAAGAAGCGCCATGACTCTCAGAACTCAGCCAGTGGCAGAGTCCGAACTTTCCCAAGTCCAGGCACTCCATCGACGTCGACACATTCAAACTCGTGGAGTTTGGAAAGAGTTTCAATGGCAGCCAATTCGTACAGAAATGGGCTATTGGCTCGCCACAATATTATGTACACAAAGAACATAAATAGTAATCTGCCATCAAAATGGGATGATGCAGAGAAATGGTTATGCAGTCCTGCTTCAGGTGACAATATAGCCAATACAGTCCACAAACATGGAGAGTATTCCCGCAAACCCAAGTCTAAGAGTGGGCCTCTTGTAGCAGTGGGACCTGCTTCACCTGCTAGGCCATTATATTATAGTAAGAATAGGGCATCCACTATCCAAGCTATCCATCAATACTCCCCGCGCTGTGCTTTAGAGAATGGGCTTATAGAACCAGGAATCAGAAGATCTGGGAGCAGTGCTTCTGTTTCTGATAATTTGCAAGAACAAAATCCATCAGAGAATTCTAGCTGCTTGCATCTAGATAGTGAGGATACTGATTTCGGAGTCAAGTCCTGTAAAATCCGTTCTGCTAGTGTGGACGGATGGTCATGTCAAGCCAAAGACCTGCCCATTATCGAAACGAGAAGCGTACAGGCAGCACCTGCAAAACTTGAGAACTCTATTCCCGAGCTTCCTGAACAGAAAACAAGGAATGCAGGTACTCAGATGTCACTGAACAAAAGCCAGGCTACAAGAGAGATTCTTCCAGTGCCCATCTTCAGTCAAGGTCTGCATTGCAATTCCTTCCCTTGTTATCATCTCTATTAACATAAGTTTGCCTTTATAATTATACCAAAGATAGCTGATAGCAAATCAGAGGTGTGCTGTCTGTTTAAGCATAGAACTTTAAGCCTAAGCCTATTTTTTCAAACTTAGAATCAATCAGACATAGGACTAAGATAACCTGTCTATCATTTGCCTCTCTTCTTATTTGTATTCACTGGAATCCAGCCATCTAATCTTTGTTGAAGTTCATCATGAAATTAATCGGAATTGGAATTGTAGATTTTGATTTACAGATGGATTTTGCCTCTCTTCTTATTTGTATTCACTGGAATCCAGCCATCTAATCTTTGTAGAAGTTCATCATGAAATTGATTGGAAATGGAATTGTAGATTTTGATTTTACAGATGGATTTAGCCGTTTTAAAAACCCTATTGCACTCTGATCACGCACTCTGATTATGCAATTTATGAATCTGATATATGCAATTTCATTAAAAAAATTATTCAATTTTTATCAATTTAGGGAAACCCTTACTTTATCCTAATAAAAATAAAAGCTAAAATGTTTGACCCGTTATCCTACTTCTTCATCTATCATCTATGTTGCTTAGAGACCAAAACTATATTGGGACCGATCCATGTCTCATCTGTTTCATGAAATCTGTTGGAAACTATGATATTCTTTTAATCTCACCTAAATTCTAGAGTTTCATTAATACCATTCGTTGAAGCGAATTGTTCTGATATATGAATATGGCTGTTTCGATTGAATCAGAGACCAAAACTATATTGGAAGCGATCCATATCTCATCTAAACCTTGAAATCTGCTGGAAACTGTGATATTCTTTTAATCTCAACTAAATCTAGAGATTACCATTTGTTGAAGCGAATTATTCTGATCATATGGATATGGCTGTTTTCATTGAATCAGAGTGTCTTGAAATCTGATTGGGTACACTTTTTTTATTTCCCCAGATAAATATGCTGATATGGTCTTGGAGACTCCACGATTATTTGGATCGACTTCTTCTATTAAGAGAGATATGGTGGTGGTTCAGAGCCTGGAACAAGAGGAATGCGAATCAATATCCATATCCATGAAAGATGCAGCCACAGAGATATCCCCAACTGTTTCAAGGAGAGACATGGCAACTCAGATAACTCCTCTTGGAAGTTCCACAACATCCCGCTCCACAACTCCACAGAAGTGCAATTCTCCTGCCAGACACAACACTCCTGCTAGATCAGAGTCTGGAAATGGAAACAATTCCACACTAGATGTTTTAGAATTGCCAACTTGTCATTTAGCCAAACTGGAAATTGGCAATGGAGACATCAATTTTAATCATAATTGTAAGCATCCCGATCAAGTATTCACCCCTAACCCAGGTAAAAAGCAGATTAATTCAAGCTGGAGAACCAGAGAGGAAGAGGAAGAAGAAAGCTCAAAATGCCTGAGGTACTTTGAGAGTGCAGACTGGAGGAAGAATATCGTTGAAGCAAGGGCTAGTGCATGGGAAGAAGCAGAACGTGCGAAGTGCTTGGCCAGGTAATTCCATGATTTGATATCTTTTATAAGGCTGCTCTAACATTATCATTTTGCACAAATCAACAATCAGGCTAGACTGCGGTGAAATTTCTTGTCAAAACATATGATCACTTGTTTACAGGTTCAAAAGAGAGGAAGCGAAGATTACAGCGTGGGAGAACCATCAAAAAGCAAAAGCTGAAGCAGAGTTGAAAAAACTTGAGGTATAATGTTTTTAAAATATTTGTATGAATTGTTGGATTTACAAGAAATTATAATTTGAAGTTGTAACGAAAATAAGAAACAACAATCCATTTGCATGTCAAATTTTAAAAAATTACAAAAATTCATAAATTTCATCAAGTTTTGCAGTACTAATACACTGCTAGATTTATTTATAACGGGCATCTAAAAAGTCCAAGTCTGACGAGCTATTGTAGAATCCTGCTAAACATCATAGAGAAAATTTCTGGAATTTAAAATTTTTGGGTTGATGCAGAGAGCACCAAAACCCTAGGGCAGAGTTCCTCCATAAACAGTCCGTCAGATTTTTGTCAGATTTCAATCTGATAAAGGACAGTTTGAGTGACACTTTTCCTGTTCTGTCATTTATATAGTGCAGTCTAGCTGTCATTTACATACTGCAATCTAGCTGATAGATTTATTGAGGGATGAAATTGTTTTTTTGAACAGGTGAAACTGGAGAAAGTAAGGTCACAAACAACAGAGAAGATCATGAACAAGGTGGCAACAGCTCATAAGAAGGCAGAAGACATGAGAGCTGCCATTGCTGTACAGCAAGCAGAGCAATTGGCCAAGACCATGGACCGCGCTGCATCCGTACGTAGAACTGGTCACGTTGGTACATTGGTCGCCTGCTTTTCATTCTCCTGCAATGTATGACACATAATTAATTTCATTTAATTTAAGTCTGAGTCTGACGGAGCCTTAATGCAATCTTCAGAATTTAGTTTAACTCTGAGACTGGCAGAGTCTTAATGTATTTCTCAGACCTTTGAGATCCATCTGTGTAATAAGCCTTGTCTAATATAAAATATTCTTTATTTATATATCTTTTTCTTCAACCAATGGCTGAAATTCATCGTAACTCGCTACTATCTGCATTATATATTTTGTATTTTGAGTATTCGAGAAAGATGTAAGATTTTGGAAAATGCGCGCGCAGTGCATATTTTTTTTTGAAGGAAACTTATCCAGAGTATAAATTTCTGCAATTATGGGGCAGTGTGGCTGGACGGTACTACCCTACTCTATCAATTGGCTGGCGTGGCTTTTGACAAGAGAAGCGGCCAAATGGAAAGCTATAATGGCAACTTAGGGTATCTCTCTAGGTGTACATACATGTGATATCACTGACAGGAAAAAAGCAGCATCCTTGTGCGGAGTGTCTGCTCTATTTCTGACTGAAGGGACATATTTTCTAGATTAAAGGGACCTTTAATGGCTTTCTTGAGAGTTTGAGAATCTTCGGTCTTTCACTTCTCACAGTATTACTCATCCCATCATAAACGTTAGGGTGGTAGGGTGCATCAATTGTCCTTCGCTTTAATAATGTAAAAATGTAAGACAGTATGGTAATTAATGGCGACCAATAACCACTTTGCAGCGCAGTATTAAATGTATTTGGTGTGGGGTGGCGTATAAGTCATTGGATATGTTATGATATTGATCATGACCGACGACAACTAATATGCACCATGGAATGGTGCTTTAAAGGTATCACTCTTAATGTTTCGAGTACCATGCATGTTTGGACGGTTGGGCTTCTACATGCCATGTCCATGCACATAATCTTTATGTGCATCCGAGTTAACAATGCTCCTTTGTCCACCATCCCTTAGTACGCCATCGCTGTTGCTTCCCACCCCTGCCATCACTGTTGCTTCCCACTGTGATTACCATAGCCTAGCAAGTATCATTGTGATTACCATAGCCTAGCACTAGTATCATTGTTGCTTCCCACTGTGATTACCATAGCCTAGCACTAGTATCATTGTTG
>CBVK0103310078.1:0-14162 GCA_900067695.1 Picea abies
TATCATTTTGTAAAACAAAATGTTGTCGTTGAAGATGTTGTTGTCTTACTGAAACACTGCGTAATTGTAGCTTATACTTTTTAAATAACCATTGGATCTCCCCATTGATTCTCATCGATCTCTATTACTGCAATTTCATTTTTCTTCCATGATGCATACAATCCAAGGATTTTATGACCATATTCAATCACAAGAAAAAACCACTACAACCACTCTCATACCTACTTTTCTTTTTCACAGATGAAGGACCTGTATCAGGTTTCTTAGGAGTATTGATTTCTTCCTTGTTGTATCCAATACCAAATTTGTCATTTGGTTATCTCTGACTATCCAAGAGTTTATCCAGGGTCATGGAGCTATATAAGAACTTGCTTTGGGTGTTTGACTTCTCAACCTTCAAAACTTCAACTTCCATCTTATGACATGATTCTTATTCTTCTTCTTCCATTGGATAGATGCTAGCTGAACATTCTTTTCATCTATTCCTTCTTCTTCACTTGCAGGGGAGGATTCAATATCAACATCATTAATTGACCTTATGCCTTTATTCACCACTTGTCTTGAGTTTACATTTACCTTACACTCTTTGGATGTGAACACCTCTTCACTGCCTCTATCACACTTTTGACTTGTACTGAGAAAATTCCATTTCAGACCATCCACAAGAAGAACGTACTGGGCATCTCCTTTGACATTACTCAAACTCACCATCCCTCTATCCTTGATTTTACCCAGTTCATCATTTTCAAGGATCACATCTCATGTTTTGATTTTTCTTATAAGCATAAGCTTATCCTTGTCTCCAGTCATGTGCTTGGAACATCCACTGTCTATATTCCCAGAGGCCTTTTGTTTTTGAGTTGAAAATGCTAGACCCCCTTTTTCACTATCTTTCCTTTTCCATGTGCTGAACCTTCTATCTAAGAACTTTATCCTTGGATCTGCTTTTTAATTCTTCAAATGGAAGTTCGTAGCTTTGTGGTCAAAGTTGTGACAGTTATAGCACTCAATCTCATTGTTTAACAGGTCAAAGTTATTATTGCAGCATTGTCTACTCATTGACTATTTATTATTTCTTAACCTCCTTAGTTGCATGTCTCTTGACTTAATTTGGAAATTTTCAATCTGTGATGATTTTTTACTTGGTTGTATCATTCTTTTTTGTGGTAGATATTTATTTCTTGTAAATCTTAATTGCTCATGTCTAAGTCTTAAGGAACAATTTATAGCTTTGTGACCAAAGTTAGAACAGTAGAAACAATATCCATAGAAAAAAATTTTGTACCTGGAAAATGGTTGTCTTCTTTGAGAAAATCGATTTCTTCCATGCTAATGATTTCCTTGAGCAGGGAGTGTACTATTTCCTTATTCTACAGATTCAGTTCTGGCACCTTTTTCTTTACTCCTCCTGGGTGGTTGATTATCTTCCTTTGTTTCTGCAAGCTTGTTGTCGTTATTGATTGTAGATTTGACAAACTTGATGATGTCTCTATTGCGTGGATGAACACTACTTGATCCCTCTTAATAACCCAAACCTATTTTCAACTTTGGATTCCTTTGCTGATTCAGAATGGTGGCTATTCCTTCTGAGGCTTTGATACTTGACAGATTTTGATGATACAAGGCTTGAAAATTCTCCAACTCTTTCCTTGTTTTCACTACTTCTTCTTCCAGGGCTTCAGATCTTGCCTTGTTTTATGATAACTATTGTTTCAAAATGTCCTCTATTTTCTTTGCCTCTTCTAACTCCACTTTTAGCAGGACAAAGTCTTCATCGATTTGTTTATTGTCTTTCTCGAACTGTATCAACAATTTTTTTTGCTTTCTGTTCTTAACTCTGAGTCTGTCAATCTCTTCTAGTGCATTGATCAGTTCTCCTTCCAAATCAACCACGTCTTCTTCATCATTATCATCACTGCCTGTGATTTTATTATCATAATCCTCTTTGTCCATAAGCATGAATTCATTTACCTTAACTTCATAGGAAGAGTCACTATCGATATCTTCTGAGGAGTCGTCATTGTTTACACATAAACTTTTATTTTTATCAAATCTTTTGGATTTGTACTTCTCTTCACCTTCAGAGTTCTGATCATGTTTCTTGTGTGGAAATTTATTTGAAAAATGACCTATCTTACCATAGTTGAAACATTTGAAGGGAAGCTTACCTTGGTACTTGCCTGATCCTTTCTTTAGTCTTCTCACGAATTTTTTAGTCTTCTCACGAATTTTTCTTCAATTTTATCAGGCTCATAATCTTCATTCTTATCTGCTTTAAATGATGCTTCTCTAGAGGTGGGTTTATCTGTAACTATCCTCATTTCATATGTAGTCAACGTTCCTAGAATTTGATCAAAAGCCAAAGTCTTTATATCATTAAGTTCTTCTATAGCTGAGACCTTTGGGTTGAACCTATCTGGCAGAGATCTCAAATTTTTCTGAACGAAAGAGGGTTCCTCAATTTTTTCACCAAGTGCTTTCATTGCATTTACTAGTTCTTCAACTCTCAGAAAATAATTCCCAATGGTTTCATTTTCTCTCATCTGTAGATTTTCAAACTGTACTCTGTAGGTTTGAAGATTGTCATATTTTACCTTCTCATTACCTTCATAAATGCTAATGAGTTTGTCCCACATTTCTTTGGAAGTTTGAAGATGCATCACCTTTACAAACTCAGCTTCTACAAGTCCATTCAAGATAACATTCATTCCCTTAGCATTAAAAATAAATTATGACTTATCATCCTTGGAAGCTAGCACAACAGGCTTTATGTATTCAGTCTCTACTACATCCCAAACATCAGCACCTAAGGCCATTAGGAATGTTCTCATTCTAACCTTCTAGAAGGAAAAATTTGTTCCATCAAACAGAGGAGGCTTAGTGACTAAAGTCCCTTCATGACTTGTCATGTTTAAGCTTACAGATCTACCTTTAGATAAAAGGAACCCACTCTGATACCAATTGTTGGACAAATGAGAGGGGGGGTGAATCAATTGTTACCTTGCTTAAACAATTATTCTTATTTTAAACTCTTTACAGATCACTCAATGACAATCACAATAATGTAGGGAAGTATGAAATAGACCATTCAACATCATTCACACATATGAGATACACAGAGACAGATATTTCCTAAGGAAAACCATAAAGGGTAAAAACCTCTTCTTCTTTATATGATAAGTAATATTTACATTCTTTACATTATCATACATATGAGCTCCAACTCATAATGAGGCTACAACCTCTATTTTGCAAGCTGCAACTTGCTGAGAGCACCAACTCTCTATTTTCTCTAGCACCTACTAGAAGGAAGCACCAACTTCCCGGTTTCTCTAGCACCCACTAGAAGGAAGAACCAACTCCCTGGTTTCTCTAGCACCAACTCCATGGTTTCTCTATCACCCACTAGAAGGAATCACCAACTCCCTAAGTGTTCCAGCACCAACTGGATGGAAGCACCAACTTCCAGTCACACAGGCACCAACCTGTATAGCAGAGAACAACAGTTCTCCCTTGCACCATCCTGCCACCTTGGTTTCTCTTGCTCCAACCAGATGGAAGCTACAAATCCCTATGTTCAAGCACCCACTTGAACCTCTGAGGACAACAGTCCTCCCTAGCACCTCCATACCACCCTTATTGCAAATCTTTTCTATTGAAACTTATTACTGTGATATAATGTTCATCAATGGCTTACCAGTCTCATCATTGTTCTGCTACATTTCCTTGTTCTGTCTACCTCACTACCTTCCTGCACACATCCATTGAGATTTTTGTACTTCTTCCTTTTATGCTCTGTGCGCCATGTCCATTCAATGCACCTTTCCTCTTCTGTGCATTTCAGTTGCTGCACACTATCTCCTTCTACATGACTGAATCACTCTCCACAGCAACAACCCTCATCTCTTGTTTGTTCTGCGTATTTATACTATCTTTGCACCTTCTTTGTCCTCCATGCATAGTGCCTCTGCATGCTCTTCAACGTGCCACATTTATGTTCATCGGGTTGTTCACTGCCACTTCAATTTTTGCTCTGCATCACCCCCTTGCAACATCAACACACTCTCTTTGTTCTTCATGTTCTTCTCGTGTCGAGTCCTCTACCTCATCATCAAGGAAATTCCTCATCTTTCCTATCGCTTATCCCATGCATTCATCATCACTGGGTTTTATGCTGAGATTCCTTAGCCTCTCTAGCAGTCGAGACTCTTTGTCTTCTCTGTCACAGTCGAGCTCATCCTCTCTATTGCAGTTACAGGCTTCAATTCTCTTCCATCTATCAATCACCTCTATGAACAGTCTTCATTCCACTGGCAGATTCCTTGATACTCTTCAGCTTCTTTGGCGATCACCCTGAAGTCTCTTCAAATCCTCTAGCAAAAAAAAATCAATTATTTCTAGCAGTTAGACTGTGAACCTCCAAAAACCGCATCAGCAACTGAATCGCCAACCGATCAAGAATTATGAATCAGTTTTTCTAACTGAATCATAAATGATCAATTAACTGTGAGGTGAAATAGTATCCCTCTGATAATATTCAAATTCACCTTCACCGTTGGATAAAATGATGGGTCTCGCGCTTACTCCATATGCCCACTGGCGGTGACCACGGGCCTAATCAAAATGCCTTTCACATTTCAGCATTTCGACAATTCTTGTGATGAGATATCTTGATGCTCCATGTCGTGATAACTAAAAATATGAATAAAGATCTTAGTTGGACTAGCTTCGATCATTTCGGCATTTCCCATTTCGGCATTTCACGTTTTCGCATGTCGTGAATTCCTGATGCAAGGCATCTCGACTCTCCAAGTCGCAATTTCCGAAATGGATTTTAGTTGTTAGCACCTTTCGCAATTTCGTATTTCGGCATTTCATGATTTCGCATGTTGCGAGTTCGAGAGGTTAGGTTCCTTTGACTTTCCAGTCAACGAAATGATGATATTTCACCACGTGTCCTATGGCCCCAATGGTCCAGATCTTATCGTGATTTCAAAACTTCATGGGCATTTGTCATGTCTAATCAATGGTTCAGATCAATCTTCGATCTGATGGCTAGGATTATTTCACGAATTCACGAGTCTTCATTATGCCTGATTCGGGATTTCGGCGTTTCTCATTTCGCGACTTCGGGACTCCTATGGTGAAGTGTTTCTACACTTTCAATTCCCGGTATCCGAAACTCCGATTTCCCAGTCTGCGAAACTCCGAAATGGAGTGTGCCTATTTCAAGATTTTGGCATTTCGCATTTCGCGACTTCGGGACTCCTGTGGTGAAGTGTTTCTACACTTCCAACTCCGGGTATCCGAAACTCCAATTTCCCGATCTATGAAACTCCGAGATAAAGTGTGCATGTTTCGAGATTTAGGCGTTTCGTATTTTGCGACTTCGGGACTCCTGTGGTGAAGTGTTTCTACACTTCCAACTCCCAGTATCCAAAACTCCGAAATGGAGTCTTTGACATTTCGCAATTTCGGCATTCTTGTTGTGAGTTTTCTTGACATCTCCAACTTCCGGTATCCAAAACTCTGAAATGGAGTCTTTGACATTTCTCTATTTTGCGAGTTGAAGTCGCTTCTCCTCCCGAGCTTACACATCCTCCTGACTTGGAAGAATTTATAAATGTCAAAGGCCTCGACCTTTGATCCACCTGAGATCCTGAATACGTTATCTCTCTTGAGCTTTGACAATGAGTTAACCTCGTCCCTGGTGCACACCTATGCACTGCTTGCGACTCTGCACTAATCCTCCTGAGCTTGTGTTGTTCTTGTTTTGCCATCGATGCACACTCTGATCTTGTCGAGCTTGCTCTGTTGCATCTTCCCAAAATACTTCTAGTGCCCTCCTAGCACATTATTCCTATACTTAAGCCATCGTTGTTGTTTTACTTGCCATCAATGACAAGAATACATTGCCTGTAAAACATGCCAACACCTCGATCATCAGGAACAGAGCTTCATTGATCCTAAATCTGAACTTGACTAGATTCTTGGGATGGGTGACTCATGAAATTCAAGAGATCAATTGTAGAATGACTGACTCAGGTTGGATAAAACTTCCCTTGGAAAAGAGAACGACAAAATAATGAGACTCAGGAAGCTTATATTTGACATAAGTATGTGACACAAGAGGCACCAAAAACTCTCCATATGTTTGGAAGAGTAACCAAATGGAGGAGGACACAACTCTATGTAACAAGAACAACTTCCTAAGGTCATACTAGATCCCAATGCTTGTAGAACAAATGGAAGTATGTGCTTTGTCCATGGGCGAATATCTTGTTTTCGATAAGAGAGAATATATATCCCATCCCCTCTTTTTGGAATATTTGATTTTTTTGTCTTTTTCAAATTTTAACGAGTTTGAAAAAGAATAAAATAATGCTACATTACAAAGGAGGGATGAGTGTCATGTGCAAGAAAACTAGTTCCAAGTGCATGGAACATACTGATGCTCAGTGCAAGGAGACACGTGCAGGATAAGGAAACTCAGGAAAATTCTTCCATTGGTCAAGGTGTCAAATCGCAAGGGCAAAAAGTGCTACAAGGATTGCATCTAAGGAATTCTTTAAGGGTTCAATAATAGTAACATGGAGCCGACATTAGGAAAAATATGTAAGGATGAGACATGAGATGTGATTATAGCATGACACAATAAGACTCCTTCCATGTGAAGTTTTACGAGCCCGGAGAAGGTAAGCTTGGTGGTTTTTCACGTTTAGAGAGTCTGAAAAAGACTAAAAGAAGACTCCAGAGTGTTCCTTTTTCATAATCAGTCCAGTCAGTTCAAAAAAGGGTTAAACTTATACCGAAAGGACGTCTCTTCAAAACCATTTTAACGAGTGTGACAGAGACAAGATCACTCAACTATCTTTTCAATTTTAAGGAGTCTAAAAATAGCTTAATTGTGGACTCACAACATTTTTCGAAATTTAGTCCCCTTATCCTGAAAAAGCATAAAACATAACTTAGGATAACTCTCCCAGTGAGACATGTCTCTCGAGGCGTACCTTTTTCTTGGATAATCTATTGGCCAGAAAAAGGGTTAAACTTATGCCAAATAGATATTCTTTCTGAACCAATTAATGAGTGTGAAAGTAACAAGGTCACTCGACGATGTTTTCATATTTAGGGAGTCTGAAAAGATATTAACTATAGACTCCAAGGGGGATCCTTCTTCATAGATAATCTCCAAGGCCTGAAAAAGAGATAAACCAAAACCACGGAGAATGGATCTTTTTCAAAAATTTAGTCCCTCAGGCTTGAAAAAGGATTAAACTTATGCCTGAGAATATTCTCCTATCGAACCGAAGCTCCTAGGGCATACCTCTATTCGTAAATTAACCTTCCGGACTAAAAAATGGGTAAACTACCGCTAGGCAGATGTGCCTTCAAATTTTAGTTTGACAAGCATGAAGAGCAACAAGATCGCTTGACAATATTTTCAATTTTAGAGAGTTTGAAAAGGGCTTAAAGAAGATGCCAGGGGGGCTTCTTTTCTTAAGTAATCCAAATGAGACCGAAAATAATAAACAAGTTCTCGTTAGATGTTGCTTTCAAAATTTAAGCAAGCTTGAAGGAAAACAAACCATGCTCTTGGGGAGTCCCTTGGGTATGAGCCAGAAAAAATGAAGAAGAATGGGGCTTCAACACACAGTCATGGAGAGACTAAAAGTACTCCCAAGCCTATGGAAAACTCACAGCATGGACGCCAAAATACAGCAAAGGATCTACCTAGGGAATCCATGTAGAGGAAGGCTCTACCACCTAATTACGACACTTCTAAAGTAGCATAGAAGCTTTAGTGTCGCACTTCGGTGGGATCAATCCTATGGCAAAGTGGAAAAAGTAAAAAAAAATGCAAGATGCAAGGTGATGAGAAACAAACCTATATGCAAGTGTCAAAAAAACAAATTTACCATGGAATGATGTGAGTGTAACTCATAAAAACACCAAACCAAAAGAAAACGTTCATAAGAATGACCCAAAAATATCTCAAAAAGAAACTCAAGCATTCACCAAGCCAACAATAGGTAAAAAGGGACCAAACTGGGGAAAAAAGAGCCAAAAAATTCTATAAATAGACAACTCATTTTAACCATTGCAAATTGGAAAATAACCAAAAATCCAAAAAACCCTCTTCTTTAAAACATGTATTCAAGGAGCTATGGTGGACGAAATATATTCAAACCTGAACCAAGTAAGTACAAATGACCTCTCTCATCCTTTCAATTCATCATTTATTGTCTATTTAATTTTTTAGAGGGTGCACTCCCTAGTAAAAAGGTCAGGTCTGCATGTACAAGGTCAGGTCTGCATGTACGTGGGATTTCCACACTAAGCACATGTATATACGCAGGAAAAGTAAAACCTAGCACGCATACATACATGACTGTCTTAAAGACAACCCGCATACATCTCTTTAAGATTTCAAAAAAAATGTAACAAGTGACTAACCTCACAAACTTTTATGAAACATGATGTATGTTCACTCGCACGAGAGAGAACATGAGGAGTTAGATGTCTTGGTAGAGGAGGATCTAGGGGGAATTTCCATGCTCAAGTAGTGTGGTATGTGGAAATTCTTTCAGTGTCCATTCATGAGGGAACAACCCAGGTTGATGAACCATTTGATAGAGTATTGGCACCTAGACGTAGAGGCCTTCATGCTAGAGGGCCAATCATTGACTCCGACGACTGAGGATATATACTTTTTGATCGGCCTCTTCAGGAGGGGGGAACCGGTTAACTTGAGGACCTTTCCTCCAGGATCGCACAACATAGAAGACTATATTGGCATGTACTGTGAGACTGGCACTGAGAAAGTAGGATCTCAGGTGCCATTTCATAAGATCACAAGCCTCAACCTGTGGATAGTAATTTACATGATTGGGCAGATCACGAAATCCACATCACTTCATCAGGATTCACGTGCATAGATGCATTGTGCACCTTAGTGTCTACATGCCACCATTTTTTATTGGAGCACTACAATCCTCACATGTATGAAAAAACAATTGACTAATTGTCGAAGAAGAACAAACAAAAACTTCAGGTTTGGGACCGTCTTGTGTGCTTTCATTTTCAAGAGAGTGCCAAGCCTTAGCCTGTGAGAGACAATACAAGTCCATATTGCCTTGTTTCCATCATTATGCAGGTGGGAAGATTTTTTTCCTCGACAGGGGAGAGTGGAATATGCCTTCGATGACAAATTCTTTGACTGGTGGGCCCGTCAAATTCCTGTGATCATGGACTACCCGTATGTGGGGATCATTTTCCTGAGGTATCCCGATATGCCTATGCCCCCTGTAAAGGAGTGCGGAGAGATAGGTACACATTTTTTAGAGTTATTTTATTTTTAATTTGTAAATATTATCCTTTTTATGGTAACATTAAAGTAATTAATCAGTAATTTGTTATATATAGACATGGGACCGATACGACTAACCGACTTCGTTGGGACCAGACGTCGTCCTCAAGAGGATGTCAGAACAACAGCATGAGGAGGACCAACAACCGTGAGAGGACCACCAGCCAGAGAGGATGAGAGAGTATTGCAAGGAGTGGAGAGGAACTTGACAACTCTCACTCATCCAGTGCTGATGGCAAAGATAGAGGACCTATCCCCGACCATGCAGCCACATGTTGTAGGGGTACACAGGACTTGGGTTCAGTTGTTTCGGCATCTTGCGAATGTCGTAGTTCATTACAGTAGGGCCAACAGACCTAGGCCATAGCTATCACTCAACCACATATGTGCCGAAGGAACCCTTTTTGTACTCTCTAATGTAGTGAGGGCTCGAGCCCAACGATGTATACCGGCTCTATTTGAGGCTTTATGGCTCACTTTTGTATTATGACATTATTTTTTGGACACATTATTATATATATACATATTTTTTCCTTATGGATAAAAAAAATTGTACAAATGTATTTACATATGCATGTATGTGTGTGCTTTTACTTTTATGTGTGAGCAATATGCCAATCTAATACATGATTAGCCAATGTATCAGTTAGTTGATTAGATCTCCTAGGAACATAAATATAAGTAATATAATCAAAATATCATTCTAAGAGACGTACCCTAAGGAATCGTCGGTGAAGGGTGGGATTGTAGACACAATATATTCCTTTTAAATGAGACACAACCACTTGAGCATCTAGATAAACATGGAGGTGAGAAATACCATGTGACAAGGCATCACGTAGTAATTCCATTACGACACTGTACTCGACAACATTATTGGTTGCTTCACCTAGACAAATATCTCTAGAAGACATCAATCGACCAAAGGGCATGAAGATCACCCAAGCTGTAGAAGAAAGCCTTTGAGTGTGACGGCTAGCACCATCTATGAACCCAACATATACTATAGATTCACTTGACATCTGCCACAGTGAAAAGAAACACAATAAGCTACACGTCCATAGGACAAAAAGACAAAAATGTATAAATAAAGCTATACATTATATACAAGAATTCACACCCAGGTGAAAGACCTAAGCATAATAATTCTTAAGGTAGATCCCATTTCTAGGCTCCGATAAAGCATTAGCCTTGAAATCAAATAGTTTATAGGCACCCTTTTCTAAAACTTTCTTAACAATGAACAATCCAAACCACATGGGTTTGAATTTTCCTGCCCCCAAGGGATCTTTATCTTGGTCATAGACCAATACAAGATCGCCTTTGGATAAAATTCTAGGGCAGACGAACTGATCATACTAACACTTGACACATTTTTTGTGAGCCTCATTGGCCAAGGCTGCATCTCGATGTTACTCGAGATATAGAAGACGCTCTTCAAGTGGAGTAGTGTCGGGCAATAGTTCCATTGCCAACTTAAGAGAGGGGATTTAACACTCTATGGAAAATACTTCCTCCAGCTTGTAAATGGGTTGGAAAGGAAAAAAAATGGTAGCAGTATTGAATGAGGTTCAATAAGCCCAAAGTGTCGAGTACAACATCAAATTCCAATTCAACTTGGCTGCATTGATCGTCTGTTGGAGAATAGTATTAAGAGACCTATTAACAACCTCCACTTGACCATTCGCCTCTAGATAGTAGGGTGAAAAATGTTCTTTCTTAAACCCTAGTTTTGATGTTAAATCATACATCATCTTGTTCTGGAAGTGACTACCATGGTCTGTGACAATCTCCTTCAGAATACTGAACCTGGCTACAATATGGTTGAAAATGAAAAGTGAAGTCGTTTCTCTGTCATTGCTAAATGTCGGCATGGTATTGACCCACTTAGTGAAGTAGTCTACCACCATGATGATATAACGATGCCCCCTATTTGAAGCCAGGTGGCATGTAGTGAAATCAATCCCCCACTTGGTGAAGGGACCAACAACAATAACTGGAAACATGGGAGCAAGGTGTGCTCACATCTTCCAAGAGAAGATCTGGCATAAGTGACACTTCTTGAAGACCTCTACACAATCTTTGATCAACAAGGCCCAAAATTATCTGGCACAAAGAATTTTTGGGGTTGTTGCCAACCCAGACAAGTGACCGCCACATGTTCCAATGTGACAGTAATTCAACACAAGATTTGCCTCTTTGTGAGTGAGACAATGACGAAGAATTCAATCCACTCCTCGATGATATAAAGTATCATCAATGATAAGATAGTTCCACGCTTGATGGTGTATTTTTCGATGCTCATCATGAGAAGCAGAAGAAGGGCACTTCAAAGTCTGAAGATACACAAGTATATCTCCATACCAAGTTTTTGAAGATGAAATAAGGAAAATATTCCCATTGATCAGTGACTCTTCGGGAAAATCATTACCACTTTCGACCGGAAGTTCTGAAATTAGTTCAGCAAAGACCAAGGACTTTTTAGATTTCGCTGAAACAAAATCCAAGTCAAATTCTTGTAGGGTGACTATCCATCGAATTATTTTCCCACCGATGACCCATCGTGTCAATACATATTGAAACAGGTTCACGAAAGCTACGACGGTGGTCTTGCAAAGTAATATGTAATGATAGAATGATTGGAAAACATGAAGAACTACCAAAGCATGTTTATCAACATGTGTGTAGTTGAGTTCCAGTCATACCAAGCCTCGACTAATATAGTAGATAACATGATCTTCGAGCGCGTCATCCTCTTGTACCAAGACCATGCCAATAGTAGACTCTGCGGAAGCCAAATACAACAAGAAATCCTTGCCATAATCCTAAGGCCTGAGCATAGGGGAAGATGTCAAAGCACGTTTCAATGCTTCGAAACAACTACTTCATCCCAACAAAATGGGACCCCTTTCTTCAAGAGATGCATAAACCCTTTAGTAATCTTGGCATAGTTGACAACAAAATGCCGAAGAAATTTTTCTTTCCCCTGTAGACTTTGAAGTTGGGGGATTGTGCATGGGGGATGAAATTGAACTATTGCATCAACCTTCAGAGGGTCAACCATGATCCATTTAGTTGACATGATAAAACCTAACAAGGGACCCGATGTTACGCAAAAACTACACTTATTAAGATTAAGGAGAATCTGATAGTAGCGACACCTCTCAAAGATAATTCGTAAGTGGTAGGGATGATCGGATCTCTTACGAGAACGTGATTCCAAATCATCAAGATACACCTCTACTATGTGTTTGAGGTTGTGGAAGGAAAACGAGATGGCCTGCTGAAAAGTGGCTCCAACATTCTTAAGGCTAAAAGGCATTTTCCTGTATGCGAATGTACTCCAAGGACATATAAACGTCATTTTATGTTTGTCCTTGGGATTGATCTAAATCTAGTTGTATCTAGAAAAACCATCCATAAAATAAAAGACCTCACAACCTACACATTCATCGATGATCTAGTCAATGAATGGGGTTGGAAAATTATCTTTCGGTCAATCTTTGTTCAGATCACGAAATTCCATACACATGCAGATCATACCTTTATTTTTGTTGACAGGAACAGGGTTAGACACCCATTCCATCAATTTCACTGGATAGATGAAACCAATTTTAATGAGTTTCTCTACCTCGGCCTTGATCATTTCTGCCTTGCAAGGATTGATTGGGCAAAGATTCTATCGGACGGGCTTAACATCGGGGTAAGTTGTAATCTCGTGTTCAACTATACATAGGTCAATTCCTAGCATCTCCTCCTAATACCATGAAAAAACATCACAAAACTCTTTAAATAACTCAGTATAGATCTGAATCTCCTCAGAGGAACAATCTGCTCCGATGAAGACGTTTTCCACAAAGCCAGGGGTTCTAGAGATGTCGATAGGAATCATTTAGAATATACTTACCATGTTTCCCTTGACATAGATTTTGTGTGTAGCCAGAGGGTTAACATGACAAGTGAAATCTCTATTCACGGTCGTAGTGAACTATCCTGCCTCTACTCTCCTCAACTTGGGTAAAAAATAAGATCTGTGGTGAATATCGTCCCAAGGTCTATTTGGCCCAGTCATTGCCTCCAAAATCGCCGTGTTATAGGGAAGGACTAAGTCCAAAGGATCGTGAGTGGTAAGAGAGTCAATCCCAAATAGGCTCGAGAACGAAATCTAGCTCCTATGAGGGAGCCATATCAAGGTTTCCTGAGGCTTACTGGAAAATATTGTACGCAACTTCAACAATAGATAAGGGCATAGCCATTCCAAGGTTCCCTACCCCTTCCATTGAAGCCAATGGGGAAGGTAAAATCCATGGGTCGTTAAATTAACTTGTTCTAAAAGAAGCAACTTGAAAGATTGCATCCTTCTGCTAGTCAGGGACAACCGAAATAAACTTGACATCATTGGCAGGCAACGGATAATCAAAAGTCCCCATTAAAGATGGAAACAATCTGGCACCTAAGTTGACGGTACCTAGTTTTGGGTTGTCAATCATCGGGACCGTGGATTCCCCCGATGAAGGTTCAAGATGGGAGAAGGATAACTGATCAACAATTATGATCTAGCCTTCATCAGGAAAACATAAGACCCGAAAAATGGTGGATACAACTGCTTTCATAGTGTATGTCCAACTCCGCCCTAACAAAATATTGTAGTCGAGAGGCACATCGACTACTTCTACCTCGACGCACACGATTTTTTCCTCCAACTGCACAGGGAAGGAGGGAATTATGGCATGTGGTCTAAAATATCGATCTTCAAACATGGTTAGCAATGTGGCTAAGACCGGAAGAGCGT
>CBVK0103310110.1:0-11177 GCA_900067695.1 Picea abies
CTTTGGCACACTATGGAATTATACCATAATATTTCCTAATTTCTTCTGCTTTGTGAGGGGGAGTGTTTTCGATTATAGATTCAATTGAGCTAATAATATATTCGATGGGAATACATTGAGGAGCAAGGGAAAAATTAAATCCTTTCAATAAAAGGTCAAGGTAGGGTGGATCCAAAACAAAAGAGGATAAGTTTATGACAATGGAAGGGGACCGAGGATGAAGATAGGTTGTCAAGACAAAGAAAGGGGGGGCGCAACCCAAGTTAGGGTTATCTAGGGAGAAAACGAAGGTATATGTATTATCTATGGATAAAGGATGTGCGTTATTATTACAAGGAAGAGATGAACCAAGGGACGAGTAGGTAAAGGGCGAGGGATTAGAAGAAGAGGAGTTTGAATTAGGTGAAGGAATAGGGGGTTGAGTGGGATTGTAAGGATGGGAGGCTAAATTTTGAGCGTGGAGGTCAGAAGAAGGAAGTGGTGAGGAGAGAAGAATTAATGGTAGGATGGTGCAATGTTGGAGGGTGAGAGAATTAAGGGAAAGAGTAATCTGAGGTAGGTAAACTATTAAATTTTTGGGAAGTCGAAAGATGAGAAAGATGGTGGGAACACTTCGAGGTGAGAGAATTGTTATATTTGTGAATCTATTGAGTGGTGGTAGCTTCAAAAATATTGAATGTTGAATTAAAGGATTTGCAGTCAATCATAGATTATATATCAAAATAAAGCAAATAAGAGAGTTTTAAATGAAGCTCAAACACCTTGGAGGATAAGTTTATGAGCTCTGACCTTGAATGGTGGATTTACACATGTATAATCATGGTGCTAGACCTGGTAAAAATGTGATTAAGATCATGTTGATGGCAGTGTTGGTGGATTCGAGTGAAAGAAGGAAGGATATGAGAATATCGAAAACGTTTAAGGAAGGTAAGATTAGCAACTCATTTCATCATTTTATTTTGGAGCTTCTCGAACATCTGGGTCTCGAAGATCCAGGTCTCTTCGAGACAATCCTCTCCATAGAGGTTTAGAATTAAAGTATGCAACTTTTCACAGTTCCTCATAATGCTATTTGTAACTATGGAAATAAACTTTATAAGGAGTTTTTGAAATGTCCAATGTTTCGAGTGGACACTCTACCCATCATCAAGGACTGTTGAAACAATAAGTATGAAAATAGTGTCGGGGTAGGGGGTTATATAAAGGTGAAGATATTATGACCATTAGGGAAAATAATAGACATAGCCATGATAAATTAGTAGTTGGTGAAACTTTCTTCCTAACATACAACTAAAGTGAGCTAGTGGTAAGGCTTTATATATACCCATCCACCGTTCTTTTTAGCATCTCAACTAGATCTTCCACCTGCCAATTCATTAACTATTGAAGTTCATATTATATAGATAGTGAAATGAAATTAGTAATCCTTCTTTCTATATACTAGAACAAATGTTATTCCTTAATCTACTATAGAAGATAATATTTGTTGATCACACAACACACTCTAAAATTCTAAATTTTGGGGTACCACATTTCCTTGATTTTTTTTTAAAGATATTTCATACTCCGATGTTATTAATTTTTATGCATCTTAGATGGATTAACAAATGTTTTTATTTAAAGAAAAACTCAAAAAAAATCTAAAATCTAGAAATAAACCAAATATACAATGATTAAAAAATGATTTCGACAAAGTTTAGAATTCTAAGAACGCTAGATAGACCATTTTGTAGAGCGTTGATGAAAAAAAAAACATTTTGGAAAACACCAAACGATTACCACTTTTTTGTAAAAGTGCTAAAAAGAGCAAGTTTTGTTGCAAGCGTTGATAGAAAAGAGTTTTTTTGAACATGCTGAAATGAAAATAAATTTTTAAAAAAAGGGCCAAAAAGGTATGAATAAGTTTTTCCCAAGTGCCGAAAACTAGATGTTTTTTGAAAAGCATCGAAAGAACGATTTTTTTCAAATGCATCGATAGAAAGGAGTTTTTTCGAAAAAGTTGATGGAAAGAAATTTGGGAGGTGCCAAAAAGGTGAAAAGGTAAGTTGTGGGAAAAGAGTCGATGAAAAGTTTTGGGGAGCTGTAAAAGAAGAATTTTTTTCGGTGAGCACTGAAAAGGTAAAATGAATTTTTGGAAGACTATCGAAAAGAGGCTGGAAGGTTTTTTGGTGTTCACCGATAAAGTTTTTTTGGGAATCTCTTATAGAGTCGGGTTTTATGAATTTCTCTGAAATACATTTTTGAGGAAGTGTCGATAGACAAATTCAAAGTCCACTGATAATATTAGGTTTTTTGGTATTCATCGATATAGTAATAGGGAAGTTTTTTAGTGAGTGTCGATGGATCTCCCAATTAATTTTTTAGACTCTGTTGAAAATTTTCACAACACATTTTTTTAACCAATCGACATTTTAATAGGCATGTTTTTCGAGAGATACAGTATCACTGGGTTGCGATTATTTTTCAAAACGTGAAATTATTTTTGAAACTCGTTGAAACAGGTGAAACCAATGTTTTGGGCGCTCCCTGAAGAACAAAGCCAACCATTATTGAAAAACATTGGTGGCAAGAGTGTCCAATCGACATTCAATTCGGGTGATATAGAGAATCCAATTCGAGTGAGTGAGATCATGTCATTATATTGCCTGGATTTGATCCCTTAGCAATTAATTTTGAACCTCGCTGGTCCAATTCCTCACTTTACTCCTGATTTCGAATAGATCTTTGAGAATTTCGGGCTTCCACAATTGTTCTCTTTGTTGGAGAAGAGAATTGCGCACAATATCTCCGATGTGAGGGTAATTGAACCATAAAACAAAGGAAATTTCTGTTCATTTCAATTCTTGATTGTTTTCTTCAGGTGATCAGAATGGGTAAGTAATTTAGACGAATAAATGCATTTTTTGCTTCAGGAATTGTAGGTAAAAACTGGTCATCAGTGATATAGTAGTATTTTATCTTTGTTGTTATCTGAAAACTATCTGTTTCAATTGTTGAATGAAATTGCTAGTTGACAGTCTCAAAGAATTAAATATCATTTGGGGGTTTCAATTTTGTTGTTTTCTTCTGGGAAAAAGGGAAAGAGTCATTTCTTTTTGGTGCATTAATTTGAAAAAAATATGCCCCCAAGGAGGATTCTTGTTCGACAGTCGGCTAAATTACCAAAAGCTAAAAAGAAAAAAACAAGGGAGACTTTGCAAGAGACCTCAAATATCATTGAACATCCATTGTAAGATGTTGTACCTATAATCCAGTATTCTTAGTCAGAAGAACCTTCACTGTGTCCAATATATAAGGATATTGAACCAACCACTAGAGTACAAGTTGTCTTAGTTGGATAAAATGAGTTATATCAAAAATTTAAGAAAGAATAATACCTAGAGACCATACCCCATAGTGATCCTATAGTAAGGGAAATTGATGATAAAGTTTTTGTGAATATCAAGAGATATTGCTTACATTCTATTGTAGCTAGACCACCTAAGTTTCCCTACACATAAGCAATTGATCCTAAGAATTGTGTGATTAATGATGATAAAGGTCATTGTGTGGGGGTTTTCCTACCTCCAGAAGTAGATAAGTATTACAAATATCCACTAATAGAAGTGATTATAAACAACACTTTTGTAACAAGTTTATATAACCAACAATATTTAGGGAAAATATTGGCTAGTTGGTGGAAGGAAGATACAATTTTTTTCCATAGAACTTTTGGATGGTATAACATTACAGGGTTGAGGGAACCATACATGTATCTCATGAAAATGTCAATTGTATCATGAAAAATATTGGCTAGTTGGTGGAAGGAAGATACAATTTTTTTCCATAGAACTTATGGATGGTATAACATTACAGGGTTGAGGGAACCATACATGTATCTCATGAAAATGTCAATTGTATGATGAAAATGATTTTTCTCAGTTTACTAATACATGGATTCCACTAACTTATACAATGGATACAATAGGGAAATATTTTAATTCGGTAGCTATCATATCCAATTAGTTGAGTTCTAGAATAGAAAATACTCACTAGATAGCTGAGAATCTAGGTGTTATGCCCTCTTTTTATATGGCTTCATATTTATTGGATGTAATATACGCTAGGAATGTATTTTCAAGATTGAATCTCAATTGGCATGTTTCAAAAGCTCTGGTGCGTGTGTATTTCCAAATGCTTTGGGAGAATAAGTGAAGTAGTTGCACCATACACCCTAATATATGTATAATATTATTCTAAATACCAGTTAACCATACATGCAATAAGTTTCTTGGCTTGATCAGTCAATCTTGGACATATTTACATAAAATAATGAAATACAATTGAGCCAAGAATGAATCACAGGTGCCTTGTCAAACTATTCTTCAAGGATTCAATACATATTTGGTAAAGGAGGCAAAGAAAATGATCTTTATTCCTTATGGTTCCAGGGTAGGTTATTATTTCATTGAAGATACAAGGCATGCAAGGAAGAAAGCACTCAACCATTTAGAATATAGGTTCCGTACTAGGGTATTTAGAAGGCATGATCCTAAAGGGTTAGTTTTGAAACATGCTAAACAGGTATCTTATAACTGAATATATAGTCATGATAGATGGGAAGAGGAATCCTTTACTGAAGATGCCCAGAATTAGGATGAAGTTTTGTAAAGGAGAAGAAACCCTCTTTTAGTTGTGCTCAAATCCTTGTCCATAGAAGAGAAAATGTTGGAAATAAATTGTGATTTAGCTACTAAAAGAGAGACTAGAGAAACCAGAGAATAAATCAGCTTGAAGGAGGAAGTTGAACTTAAAAACAAACAAGAGAAAAATGCAAAATTACTTCAAGAACGATAACTTCAACGCAAAACAAAAGAAAAGTTATGGAAGAAACAATAAGAAGATCCCATTCATGAGGAACTAGAGAAAAAAATAAGAGCCACAAAAGTTGAACAAAGAGAAAGAGGTTTGTAAGAGAAACTCAATAAAGAAAGAGAAGAAACAATATTACATGAAGAAGAGAAAAACAAAATTGCTGAGGAATTGAGGAGGAAACAAGAAAAGGAAAACAAGAGAATACACGATGAACTGTTACAACAAGATATGGAATCCAAACAATCATTGGATCAATAACAAGAATCTTAGCCTATAGGGGCTCCTACAAATATCATTGATTTGGCTAAATAAGAGGAGGATGTGTCCAAAGCAAATATCCAAACAAAGGAGCAAGTTGATGATAAAAAAAATAATCAAGCAACTACTAAAAGTGAAGAACCTAGAGAAACTTGAAAATTTGATTAGGATAATGGATCTGAAGAGGTTAAGGTAATAGACAAAATTAAGGAACCATAAATGTAGAATTTTCACACTCCAGGTAGTTTAGAAAACATTCTATCACGGGGTGATCAACCAATTTCCGGTCCTTTAGATGAAGTTGTTGATTTAGAGTCCATTTCCTACAATCGTCATAGACAAGATATTATTAAGAGAACTCAGAGGAAACATAAACTACATGTGGAAAATGCTATGATATGTACTTCTGATGAGTTCATGTTGGATGTTAAAAAGGAAATGTAAGCGGGTTGTTATTCATTGGAGTAACTATCTCTCAGGATACCATTGACAAATCCAAGGTTGATGAACATGAGGTTGAACGTTGGGTCAGATATGATGTCGAGCATGCATCCATGTAGTTTCCTAGTCCATCGGTGTTGTGATATCATGTAAGGGGATGCCTAAGTGAAGTGGTGGAATCTCTAGGGGAACATCACCTAATATATGTAGAAGGGGATGGCCTTTGGCAATGTGGTGCAATTCAACATTCCCATTCTCTTGGTTTCACTGAAAATTGCAAAATTTTAATACCAAGTACTAGAAAAAATGTGAAGATGCCATCAAAGTCCAGCACAAGACCATCAATACAATGCAAGTTGGGACTTTATGAACAATTTTGTGAAATGCAGGTGTGACCAACTTACTAAAGGGAGACAATTCACTACATTTCAATCTGTCTTAAATTTTTTAAAGGTTGCGCTTCCAAGATGCTTCACCATTCCCTCATTCTTTCATAAATTAGGTAAATGGAAATTTTCATCCCTCCCTTCCATTTTCTATACAAGGCAAGATTGTATTTTCTGTATTGAAATCCTTCCTCGTTCGTTCATCAATTAGATAAATGGAATTTTGTGTATGATACTGCAACCATTACATTTGGAAAAAACGATTGAATATCTAAGTTCAATGCTTAATTAGTCTACACATTTTTGGCAACTGAACGATAAAAAAATTATATTTCAAATGGTAAAGTAACAACATATATATTTAACATCAGGTACTTAATATTAATTATAATATGTTTTAAAGACTCCAAATGCTAACATACTTAAAAGAAGTTTGTGCAAATTGGAAGAATATTGAAATTGCATGAACGATTGCCTCTAGATATGTAACAAATTATGATTGATAGATTGTGCACACTTTACCTACTAGTCCATCAAAAACATGAAGTAAAATGTTACCTTATCTGCTAACATGCAAATCTTCATCTCTCGATTGTATTTTCATGACTTTTTTCCTCACAGATACAACATATACCTCTCTTGATGATAACATGTACAAAGTGTAATAAGAGAGGAGTGGAAGCCTTGAAGGTTGAATGCTACGAACCTACTGGAGAGGCTGAGAGGAAAGCGTTTTATGCTAATTGGAGACTCCATTAATTGTAATTATTGGAAATCCTTCCTCTGCATTTTGATAACTGTAGTGCATATCACAACACGCCCAAGAAACCCAAGGAAATGACCCGTAAGTACCTCTCACATTATCCTACAATAGCGAACCAAAACAATATTAGTGTGGCAAGGAATGCCACAGTTAACTTGCACAACATAGTGATTAATACTGTTACTATGAATTTTGTTCTGAGTTCAGGAGGTTGATAACATAATAATAATAATATGCTCTAGTGTGCAACCTAAATTCATAAATTGTATCTGAGTTGAGCTATCATTCATATTCCTATGTATCTTTAGACATTGTCCTACCATGAGAGATATCCTCGGGTCCTTCGCAATGAAAAAACATTGCAACACTTTGCTTGGTTTAGCTTCATTCTTTGGTCTCTATCTTATCTAGATAGAGAGTAGTATATGCATCGCCACCACCTCCTCTCTCGCATTAATATTTGTTGTTATGTAACACAAACCTAAATTATGTTTGATGTAGGTAGCACTAAAGACTTAAGGCTTTGGACCCTTTCTTAACTAATTAAGACTTAAGGCTCTAGACCCTTTCTAGGCTACTTCAAGTTGCAATGTACAAGCATGCTTTCCAGTTAATAGCTTGTTCAAGAGTCATGTTGATAGGTTTGCAATTTAACCAGTAGTTGAGAATTAAGTCGAGTAGGTGATGGAGGATCCAACGTGCTCCATGCAGTCTGAGCGGGTGGTGGAGGATCAATCCGTGCTCCATGCATTCTGGCGCGTGAACTTCTTGATGGACCACCCTTCCCTATTGATAAAAGATGTCAAGATTAAAATGTGAGTGATTAGATTAATTTGCTACCAGTGCCTATATTAGAATGCTAGTTATCTACTCTATTGCAAGATATTTAATATATACCTAGATCAAGATATCTGACAAATTAAATATATGTAAGATAATTAATATATAGATATGTGTCAAACTTTGCAATTTTGTAATTTTAAAGCCCTTACAAATATGGAAATAAATTCAAACACACCAGGATGATTATGTCTTATCACAATATCTAAGCGAATAAAAAAATGATTTCAAAATTAATTTTATTTTATTAAAAAATCAATTTAATTATATATTCCAAAATACAAAACTTTAAAAATATTTTGTAAAAATAAAATAATAACAATTTGAAGGTAACTTAACATCATGCCCATTACTATACTACCTGCTTTGGCAAGTACTAATAACATGATATGGTTAGAAAGTTTTCTCTAAATCATTCTATTACTATACTACTTGCTTTGGCAAGTACTAATACCATATCTTCTCTAAATCATTCGAGACTTCCTCAACCAGCTCTGCACGAGTTTGTTAGCAAATAAAATAATGTCAAATCATGGATTACATCGAAGATAGATCTGGCAGTTGTTTGAAATTGAAAAACACAAACCAATTGAGGCATTCAGTCCATTAAAATAATATCCAATGCATGCAAAATGGATTCATCGGTATTCCTCCAGCTTTCAACATCCCTATGACAATTGGAATAAATGAATATCACATGGTTCAAAATTACTAATTTCATCTAATGTGCCTATTCAATATGTTGGCTTAGTAAATCCTCACAACATATTCTCTCAAATAAACAATTCATTTAACTTTCTATAAAAGTTTATTACATGTAAAGAGCATATGATGCATATAACATATACTTACTTTAGTATTGTTATTTTCGAACTTTAATATCACATGGTTCAAAATTACTAATTTCATCTAATGTGCCTATTCAATATGTTGGCTTAGTAAATCCTCACAACATATTCTCTCAAATAAACAATTCATTTAACTTTCTATAAAAGTTTATTACATGTAAAGAGCATATGATGCATATAACATATACTTACTTTAGTATTGTTATTTTCGAACTCATATGATGCATATAACATATACTTACTTTAGTATTGTTATTTTCGAACTATAAAGTAAGGATCTAAATCGGGCGACCATAAAACTTCAAAATCAAAAGCAAACGATGCCCTTGATGCGAATAGGTTTTGATTTTAATGCTTTCAGATTTGAATCAACTCATAAATTACAACGTGTTGGTGCATGTGAGAGGAAGCAATGAGTTTGAAACATGTCGCTCAAGGATTTATGGGTCAAGTCTTTACAAGATAGTAAGCTTCAAATATTAAAATTTCAATACTCAAACACAAAATTTATTAGACACTTTTACACATGAAGATTTTGACATTTGATAGCTTTAATTCCTTAGACGCATGTAAAATGACTCAAAAGATCTTCGAGCCAACTCATATATTGTGAGTATTGCTCTTTGATTCTATACAATCCATGCAAAACATCTTACTAAGACAATATTGTGATTCTATACAATCCATGCATACATTTTACTAAGATAATATTGTGAGTATTGTTATTTGATTTTATAAAAATTCATGCAAAACATATTATTTTGGGTAAAAAAAATTGTCTTAATTTAATAATGATGTGATAACACAGATAAAGAGGCATTTGTTGGTGATGGTAAATATAGGCTATGTGACGTTGTACCCAATTTAGGGATAAATTAATCATTGATTCTCATTCATGTTATTGTTCACCTTAGAACATGGATCATGTCCCTTTCAATCCATATGTTGTGGGGTTGAATTTATGTGAAGAAACAATTTGATATTGTTTTTCTTGGATTGGTGAAGTTCATTTGCATCAATCTAATCACCACCTTAGCAATACAATTAGATTGAACCCTTTAATCATAGGGAATCAAAATGTCATTTTGCTTCTACTTGAGCCATTTTAATCACTCCACATAATTACCATGTCAAGCATGCTCTACACTATGACACTTTAGTGGATGGCCAATTCATGAGAACAATTTAATTATTGTTAATATTCTTACTCATAGGAATTGATGTAGAACATGTTCATGATGCCTCCAACCCGTCACCCAACTTCCATTTTCCTACGGTTGATCAAGTTCTCTTTTCAATGAATCGATAAGCTCTAATCCCTAATTACTAAATGCACAAATAATGCTCAAACTCTTAAATTTGCACATGTCCTCCTCATGATTTGACAAAGTTGCTATATATCATATATCTCAAGGGGTGGAAGGTTGCAAACACCATTTTCATGAAGGTGTTTAATCCAGAGCAAGCATAATACTATAAAATTTAGTGTTGATATACTCAAGGAACATTTATATCTTATTGCATAGGTAAGATTGGAGCCTTATTTTAAAATAAAAAAGGGTAAAGTCCAAGGAGTGATTATTTTAAGCACAATATCATTAGCTTTCATTCTTCTCTTCGGCATAATAATCTTGTTGTGTTGGAATACAGTTGACAATGCCTATACAATGATACCCTCTATGGAAGAATGATGAAGTGATTTCATATCAAGTGCCCCATTTATTTTCTTTGGCTGGTAACATAGGTGCTCCATCTATTCTACTTGGTAAACTTTACAAACAACATTTTAGACAATATGACTGTAACACAATCACTGGGGTTTCAATAGAGTAGAGTATATAAAGGGTAAAGAATAAGAGAAAATGACTTTTGCAGTCGTTGGTATTGGTTATTTCCCCCCTTTCATTTGATCATGTTTCCTACTTTGTGAATGTCTTACATTTTTCCCCTTGCTATCTTGCTTATGTTTTTATGAATTGATTAGTGGTTTCCTTCTTCACATAGTCATTGGAAGAGTTGTCTATGCCTACTAGGTAGTTGAATACCACTTGTATATCATTTGAATATTTGCATTGTTCAGGGCACTAAATAAATTTATTCTTGCATTCTTACTTGAATTTAAAAACTATACACACTTTGGATGATAAAATTTGGAATTTATGACTAAGAACTTCACTAGTTGGTTAAGCAAGAGTAGTAACTTCCCTCTCCTCTTTTCAATTATCAATTCTCAAAAAAGTATAAAATGTTTATCCCTCTCAATATAAATAGTAAGAAGGGGCATCATAATAAATGCAACCCGACTAAGTATGATAAGTATGATCGTAGACACATTTAATATTCATTATTTTTTTAACATTTTCCCATAAAGATTGACTAAACAACACTTATACTAAAGTTTAAAAAAAACTTTCTAAAATTTTCTTACATACATTTAAGATTTTTATTACAAAATTTTGAATTTTTATTACAATATAAATATATAAATATTGATGTTTTAATTTTTTGATGCATTAATTTTGAATTTATATTAATATTGAAAGTTTTTTTTGTGCAAGTATACGTTTTTTGGTGCATTAATATAATATGGAGTATGCCCTCTTTTATATTGTTTATTGAGTGTGGTAGACAAACAATATTTTTCTAATTACGTTTTAATATGCATACAAATTTTCTCCTCTACCCTTTTATTTGATTTGTTAGGGTGAATGTTTATAATCAGTAGTATTTTTACTTTTATATATATATATATATATATATATATATATATATATTTATTTTTTTTAT
>CBVK0103310112.1:343-12674 GCA_900067695.1 Picea abies
CTTCATGTCCAAATACCTTTATCAATCTTGCGGTCCAAAACCCATGACTATGGTTGACATCAATGACAACAATCAATCTTCCAACACTTTAGCAGTCAAATCACTATGGAGAGGGGGTCCCTTGTCCCACAAAAAAGGGGTCCTCATAAATAAATTTGGTGTTGGGTTCCATGTGACCTTATTATTATTATTATTATTATTATTATTATATTTGTTCATTTGTTACTTATTAGTTTGTGTTTCGAAGGTATAAAATATTTGAAGGTACTTAGTGGGTCATACTCCTTTTGTGTTATTGAGGATGATTTTAGTAAATAATTGGCTAGAATTTTCTCTTTCAAGTAATCTAACAAAACATATGTCTAAATTTGGTTGCCACAATGAACCAATCAGATTTTGGAAACAACATGGTGGGGGAATCCATTTTCCCCCAACTAGGCATTAGATAGAATGAGGATGCTTATCATGAGTACTTGTTTAGCTTAAAATTGAAATTTTGACTTAATATTTGTAAAATATGGTTTTAAATTGAGGTTATCATCAACTGAACAAAAGATATTTATGGTCAAATTACTATTTTAAATTCTTCTACAGACTGAATAACTTCTTCATAAATGTGTGGTATTATGAATACAACTAAAAATAACCCTAAATCATGACTATGTGAACCTCTTCGATGTATCTATTCCGCATGTGTAATGTGATGATATCTCTTCCTTAATTCAAACAAGAGGTGCTTGAATTTTTGTAATAGGATAAATACATTGTGATAACCTTTACATAGTTTTGCATGGAGCGTAGATATACATGAGTGATATGCTCTTGGAAGTTGTAAAATCTAGGAAATGAAAAGGATTGCAATTAGGAAAGAGATCGATCTTCTTTGAATAACTTGATGATCAATTTATCTTCTACTGAGGGTTTGAATACTTTTCCATACTAAAAACCACCAACATAGCAACAACTCAGACTTGTTGTTCTACACATCGAGACCTTTCCAACAATGCAAAAAATTGCTTCAACTGGATATATTATGAAAAATTTATGCCTCCCATGAGTTCACTTATCTTATTTACCACCATGGTATGAGAGGATGCCACACCATCCATTGTTATGCATGCATACAGGGCTATCCACATGAGGGAGTTCAAAAAGATTATAGAAGGTCCAAAACCTCATCGGTATTAAAGGTTGAGGAAGTCAAAATTATAAGATGAGACAACTATGTTAAATACTCGGGTTCTAGGAAGAGGATGGGTTCCATTCTATGTTATTTTATTTTGTTCCCTAGTAGAGAAGTACAACTAGGAGTGCAAAAATTAGAGAGAATAAAAGAGGGGGTTAGTGTTCTATAGCATGCTAATAGAAAAAAGGTCTTAGGTGACTCCATAGAGAGTGCCCTCTCTTTGTACATTCATTATTTACATACCAGAGAAAAGAGAGCAGAGAAACCCCCCCTTCTAGCTAGGTTTTCTCTCATAAGGGTTTCACAAAGAAAAAAATTATGTTATTTTGTGGATGGCATGTGATTTTATTTTACTGTTCTCTATTTTTTACATTTCAAATATTTCTTCCATAAGAAGAAAATTACTAATTAAATATTCAAGAATCTAAAGGAATTTAACCTTCATAATGTAGATTACAGTTTTATTTATCAAATCTATTATGACAAGCTCTTTCAATGAAATATCCGCGACAATTTACAAATCAGTGAAAAAACCAATGAGAAATGTCACAATCCAACATATACCTTAATGAATGATATAATAGGACATAATCCCTGAAGAATGTTTCAATATGACATAACCATAGAGGAATGCAACAATTTAACCAAAGTCAACCAAGATGAACAATGCAATAAAACTTAATCCTTGAAAAGTGGTGTAATGCTAGATATGCCTTGATGAATGTCACAAAAAAACATATCCATTGATGAATATATCACTTCAACATAAGTCAACTAATATGGATTTCATAGTGAGACATAACCATTTATGAACATTGCAATCCAACATAACCCTTGAGAAATAATACAATATGACATAACTCTTGATGACCATCAAAATATGACATAACTATTCAGGGACATGGCACATTGACATAAGCCTACCAATATGAACATCATAATGCAAAAAAATTGTTGCCAAACAATTTCAAATATGGTCAACCATTCTCAATGACAATATACCATGGTAAAAAAAATTCCAAACATGGGCAACCAAAATCAAACATTGTTTACCATGTTTTACTATGTTCAATCCATAGTCAAACATGGTTAACTATTAAGGAATTTTACATTCCAACAAAACCATAGTCAAACATGGTTTACCATATTCAACCATAGTTAAACATGGTTAAACATGGTTAAACATTGAGTAACCTTGCAATCCAACAAAATCATTAAGGGAAATCAAAATGAGACATAATCCTTAATGAACATCAAAATGCGACATATCCATTGAGAAACACAACTAATTGACATAAGTCAATGAAGATGGACATAACGATGTGACATAACCTTACTATTCACGTCTTATTGTCACAACGTGACATAATTTTTATGTCAACCTCTTATGTCATAATATGATATGATACGTGGTCAACTATAATCTTGCAATATGACTTATGTTTGAATTCCACCTCTTGAATATATACTCTTACATAAAAATCGATTGATTATCTTAATGTTGCAATGTGACATTCTATTAAAGTTAACCATGGCCAATCATGGTCAACAAAAGTGAAAATTGTCAACCATAGTCAAACATTCTCAACCATGGTCAACAATGGTCATGCAAAGTCAAACATGATGAACAACAATTAACCATCGATAATCATGGTAAAAAGATGTATAAACATCAGGAACCATTGACAAGCATGGTTTATATTATCCAAACTTGGTAATAAAACATTTTCCACCATAGTAGATTCTAGTCAACCATGTCTAAAATAGGTTCAATAATAATCAAACATGGTTAATGATAGTTAACCACAGTGAAACATACATAACTATGGGAAACCATAGTTAACAATAGTCAACCATGGAGATTGATTATCAACCATAGTCAACCTTTTTCAAACATGGTTAACCATGATACAATATGGCCATCCATCTTCAACCATGGGAAACCACCATCAACTATGGTGAATCGTGGTAAACTATAGTCAAGCTTATTCAATCATAGTCAATCGAAGTAAAAAACAATTAACTAATACCAAATGTAATTAGCTGAAGTCAATCATAGTTAGCCATTGAAAAATGTGTGAAATGTGCTTAATGAAGGTCAATCATAGTCAACCATATTCAACTAAAATTAACTATAGCTAACCATGGTCAACCATAGTCAAACATAACTAATCATGACCAACCATAACCAACCATGAAAAAACATTGTCAACAATTATCAACTATAGTAAACATCATCAACCATAGTCAATCTTCCATGGGCCTTGAAGAACCTTTGGTTGGGCATTGGAAAACACCCAACATTCTCCAACGCTCATGCAACATCGACATCTTTCCTTCAGTGGTAAGAAAAAACCGACTTACTCAACTTAGGATACATGTTCAATTAACTTTATTTCGTTTATTAGTTATTTGTTATGTGTGCTTCCTATACCTAGCCAAATAATAAGTAAATAACATGCATCAATAATATACAACAATTGAATGTGCAAGTGGGCGGAGAAACCGACCTAATACCCACATATTAATATAGAAAAACATTGTCTCGAGCTAAACTCATGCCACACACAAACAAAGAGTTACAAGGAGATTTCGCTCAATTCCAAATGTCTTGCTGTGAAAACACTACAACTCTACTTCGGCAAGCTACCCTTGGGTGCCCTTCGTTTATTGCCTCAATCTAAATGAAACTTCATTATGATTCATTTTTGTAAAGCCTGTTGCTTTGCCTTACATTAGAGTGATCCCTCTTCATCACCACAATTTGTTTCATTCACCAGATTCCTTCAAGAAAGACTTTCCCAAATGAGCTCTTCGTTTGACCTCCCTAAGGAAGCATAAGTCGCCCACCAGGGTCGAATTGGATCATTGGGAGGGAGCCCACCCTCCTTCCTTGGTCGCTTCCTTAGAATCCTCAATCTGTGATTATGAATAAGTGTCTTTCCAACTCCCACTTACTTTCATTTGGTATCTCCTTCAGAACATATAGAAGAGTGCTCCCTTAGTCAAGGGGCACATCCTTTTCCAACCAACGTGACTCTTTCCAATCGACGTAACTCTTTGTTTTTGGGTCGACTTTCCAAAGGGCATGCTCCCCTGTCCAAGCACGTGCTCTAACCTAGCTAGCTCTTCACATTTGGATCATGGGCTCACAACTTGTGCCTCCATCTATTCATTTGTCTAATGACTCAACAAAGCGTTTGTTGCATGTTTTTGGGGTGTGCTTCCTTGCCTGGCCAACATGCCTCTTTGGTGGGGGGCCCAAAGCTTCCATGGGGTGCCTAGCCTTGAATTTCGTCTTTGTCAAGCAAATGTTTTTGGAGTCATTCTTTGGCACAACAAGTGCTCAAGGAATCCCAACTCCATCATATATCAAATCATTTGTTCCTTCAAAACAAACCAAACACTCTATTCTACCTAACTCATTCGTCTGAGTCTGTGGTGGAGAAGCACACGCTCAACGTCGATGTCTGAACCATGACAAATTCACTTTAAACCATAGTCAACCATGGTCAAATGTGGTTAAGCATAGTCACACAAAGTTACACATAGTCAATTAAACATAAGGAAACTTGACCATATTCAAACATGGTTAACGAAGGTCAATGATAGTTAACCATGGTCAACCATAACACACATGTTTAACCATGGTCAAACATGGTTGAACATAATCAAACATGGAGAAACATGGAGAACCATAGTGAAAGATACTCAGCCATTGTCAAACATACAAACATAGTCCAACATTTTCCAACATACTCAAAGATAAGGAACCTTAGTCTAATTATAGATATATTAATTTAATAGAATATTGATATTAATTCACAAATCCACTCATATTTACCATTTGCATTCATCCTCAACTAGCACAATCACATAAGAAAGTAAGGAAGTGCTCTACCACCCATTAAGGAGGAGATGTTGAGGCGTTATGTTATGTTAGATAACAAATTAATAATGATAATAATATACTTTTTTAAAAATAACATTTATAAAAGTAAAGTTGTCTCACTTAAAAAAAACATTTACATTCACCATGTAAAACTTGACATGGAATGAAATAATAGAACCGAGTGCTCTACAACCCACCATAAGGGAGATGTAAAGGCGTCTTGTTATCTTTGATAACACAAATAATAATAATAATAATAATAATAATTACACTTTAAGAAATTAAATCCATCTCATTGTTTGATAAATCTGAGGTGTTTAGTTTAAAAAATAGAAATTGATATACCAATTTAATTTCACCGTGATCTTAAAATTAAATTATTAATATTATTATGTTGGATAACAAAATAATAATAGTACTTATTCTCTGCTTATGCTTGAAAAATCCAGATATAAGATGAATATATTGTGGTTAGTTAAAAAATTGAAACAATATATGGTGACCACTTCTAACTTCCTATATGACTATGCTAGTGAATACATGAAAACGTAATAGGCCGGAAGTTTGTTCAGAGGGTTACACTACATTTTCATTTGAAGGGTTACAGTAAGTGCATTTAGGCATAATGTAGGAATATTGTCCTTTATGGAAGCCCTCAATGGAACCGACAATCGAGGTATACACCGCCAGATTCCTTTACATCAAGGCATTTTTACCTTTTCTTTGTTTTCCTTTACGTTAACGTTAGGATATATTTATAGGCTTTTTTTTAGTTTTGTTTTCAATGTGGCATGGTTTTTATACATACGGTACAAAATAATTAATATTAAAGTACGTGGTTTTATTAATAATTTATACTTTGATATAAAATTTTATTCAGCCTCTAAATGTTGCAATGTGAGATTCTATTAAAGTTAATAATGGTTAATCATAGTCAAGAGAAGTTAAAAGTATCAGTCACAATTAAACATGGTTAACCATGATCAACAATAGTCATCTAAAGTTAAATATGGTGGACAACAATTAACCATAGATAACTATGATAAAAGATCTCTAAACATTGATAATCATAGATATGCATGGTTACTCTTAGTTAGACATGGTAATCAAACATTGTCTACCCTCATCAACCATCAAACATGGTCAACCATAGTTAACCTGAGTCAAACATAGAGAACTATAAGAAACCATAGTTAACAATAGTCCACCATGGTTATTTATTATCAACCTTAGTGAACCTTTATAAAACATGGTTATCCATGATCAAATATGACCAACCATCTTCAACCATGGGAAACCACCATCAACCATGGTGAATCATGGTTAACTATGGTCAAGCATGTTCAACCATATTGAGTGAGAGTAAAAAATAATTAACTAATATCGAACATAATTAAATATAGTGAAACATAGTTAGCAATTGCAAAACGTGTGAAACATGTTTAATGAAGGTCAACCATGGTCAACCATAGTCAAACATAACTAATAATGATCAACCATAACTAATAATGATCAACCATAACTAACCATTGTAAAACATTTTCAATAATAGTCAACTTTTGTAAACATCATCAACCATATTAAGTCACTTTAAACCATATTCAAGCATGGTAAACCATATTCAAGCATGGTAAACCATATTCACACAAAGTTAACCATAGTCAAACATGGTTAATGAAGGTCAATGATAGCTAACCATTGTCAACAATAAAACGTGTTTAATCATGGCCAATATGGTCAAACATAGTCAAACACAATTAAACATGGAAAACCTAATCCATATTTATGAGCGGAACAAAATGAATAACGTAATGAATACAATAACACAGAGATACAAAGAACAACAACAAATATCCAGTGAACAATAACTTTTATTGAATAAATAAATAGGATGAAACTGTAAAATTGCATAACCAAAAACAACTTGCTCGAATGATGGTACCTATATTTGAGAAGAGATGTGGCTGCTACGTGCATCCATCTGAGAAGAATGATTACAATGAAGCTCCATAAGCCTTTTTAACATTACTCATGAATGCCAAAACCCTAGACATCAAAAAACCTAACCCTAGGAGATGAAACACCAAAAGTTATGTGGGTCTCGATGTGTAAGATGGTACCTCATCTTTTAGGGGTCGTAACTTTTTCATATGACCTCCATTTTAGGCGTGTGATATCATGTTGGAAAGGTATTTTCGAGAAATACACATTATGTCATCAAACTCTGACTTTGTTTACAATTTGACTTTGGTGAGCCAAGAAAACACTATTTAGGGCCTTGAAATGGCCCTAGAAGAACAAAAAGATGTGTTGACATGAAAACATCCAAAATAAGCCAATTGGATTAGGTGGGCAGCCACCAATATCCACCTGGAAGCTGTGTAGGGATTTAGAAAACCTTGGAAGTGTAGAACCCACAATTACAAAGAATTACAAAAGAACGAGTTGAACTAAAAGTTGTCAATGGAGCCAGTTAGAATAGGTGGGTGGCCACCAATATCCACCTAGATCAATCCTCCCCCCTTAGGAGGCAATGTTCTCCATTGTGTTGAGTTCCCCCATTAGGTGTGGAAACTTTTACTGAATTTGGCCCCGGGTGAGCCACTTGCCTTGGTGGAGGAGCTACCCTGCCTTGACAACCTAATAAAGATGGAATCTCTATTGGTCGGTGCCCTTGACCTATGTGTCCACTATTTGATCAACAGATGCTCGTTCCATGTATTCAGGGTTGAGACTTGTTGGTGTCAACTATTATATGATATTTGAGGTCTCCAATGATGGTGGAAAATATGGCTGAAGGAGGTCCACATTGAACAGTGGGTGAAGGCCAAGGAAGGGTGGAGTGTTGAACTCAAAAGAATTTCCACCCACAACCTTGGTGATAATGTAAGGCCCATATCAAAGTGGGAAGAGCTTCTGATGGGGCCCTGTAAGGTGCAAGTTCTGCAAATGTAACCATACATTGTCTCGCACCTAAAATTGGTGCGATAATTAATGTTGATCATGGCACTGCTTGTACTTAGCATTGGCTTTTTGAAAAATCTCATGGACCTGTTAGCGGATGTGTTGAATCCACTCAATGAATCGGGTGGCTTTGTTGGCCTCAGACTGAATATCGGAAGATTATGCCTGTGTGGTTGCAAGAGGTAGTGAAACATCAATGGGGCCCAAGGGTTGAAATCCCATCCCCACCTGAAATGGCCTATGGATGGTGGAGCTATGGAGAGCATTGTTGTAGTTGTGTTGAAAATAGGGAATACTCTCATCTCATGTACATGAATTCTTAGAGTTATACATGTGTAGGATGTGCATAGTCATCCAATTGGTGACCTCTATTTGGCCATCAGTTTGGCGATGGAAAGAAGTGGATTCAGTGAACTTGGTGTCCAACAATGACAAGAGACTCGACCAAAATGTGTTGAGGAACCTGATGTCACGATTAGAGATGATGGTCTTTGGTATCCCAAAATGGACACACACTCATTCGAAGAATATCTTGGAAGTATATTTCGTTGTGATGCCCTTCTTGCAGGCTATGAGAATGGTCATCTTCAAAAACCGATCAACTAGCACAAATACACAATCATTGTCTTTCTTGGTGGATGGAAGTCCAGACATGTAATCCATCGAGATGGATTCCCAAGGACGCTCATCAGTAGGAAGCGAGGTGTATAATCCTTGCTTATTGATGGTTTGTTTGGAAATGATCGATGTTTTCTCCAATAAAAATGTTTTTGTAGAACAACCACAGTTTTCTCCACATCAAAATGTTCTTCCATCCGACTCTAGTGAGCCTCCCAAATCAGGTTTGCAGGCTTGCTTGGAGGAACATAGAGATGGTCCAAATGGCATAATAGTCCATCTTGAATGTGAAAATCAATGACATCCGCGCCTGTACCCAAGAGATGATAGGTGGTGGCAAAGTCCAGATCTTTCTGATAAATTTGGGGCCACTCAAATGCCTCATGCCCACAGGAATGGAGCATGGTGGCAAGTGCAACCGCCAAAGGTTGACTGAGGAAGTCAACGACACAATTTGTGCTCCCTATGTTATACTTGATGTTGAGAGGGAACAACTACAAGTAGGTGAAACAATTATGATGGAGGTCATTCTGCAACTTCCCTTGTTTCTGTATGAACCACAGAGGCCTGTGATAAGTGTGAATGATTTTCTCATTTCCAAAAATGTAATCTTTCCATTGACGATAGGCTTGTACAATGGAATACGTTTCCTTTTCATAGGTGGGGTATTTCCGGACAGTATATGATAGTGTCTCACTATGGTATGCTACCAGATGACCGTGTTGAGTGAGAAATCCTCCTACAACATAGTCAGATGCATCAGTCTCAATCTCGAATGGTTGTTGAAAATCGGGTAAGGAGAGTATTGGATCTTAGCACAAGTGATGCTTCATATCATCAAATTCTCGTTATTGTTCCTTCCCCCACACGAATGTTTTTGTGCCACCACCCTTGTTCACTTGAATGAGGGCCCACGCAATATGAGAGAATCCCAACACGAACTGTTGGTAGAAGTTGGCAAGTCCCAAGAAGATTCGAAGCTCGGTTAATGTGGTTGGGGATGGCCAGTCGGGGATGGCCAGTCATGGATGACTTGGATATTAGCTAGATAAACATGTACCCCATTCTCATCAACAATGTATCCCAAGTATTGGACCATCTTCATGCCAAAGGAGCATTTGTCTAGGTTGGAATATATCTTTTGATGCTGCAGAGTGCTCAAAGCCTGTTGAATATGTTGCATGTGCTCCTCCCAAGTTCGGTTGAAGATGAGGATGTCATCCAAATACACAACCACAAAAGCTTTGGTGAAGGGTATCAATACAACATCCATCAACCTCATGAAAGTGGTTGGTGCATTTGTCAATCTAGAGAGCATGACCAACCATTCGAAGAGACCTTCTTTAGATTCGAAAGTTGTCTTCCATGGATTAGTTGGTTCGATGAGAACCTGGTGGTATCGTGACTTTAGGTCAATCTTACTGAATAAATTTTCCCTCTTGAGTTGGTCAAGAAGCTCATCAATTCTAGGAATTGGGTATCGGTTCCTGACTGTGATTTTATTTAATGCTTTGTAAGCAATGCATAGTCATTAGGTCCCTTCCTTATTCTGCACCAGTACAATCGAGCCTCCACAAGGGGATGATCTAGGTGTGATGTGCCCCTTTTGAAGTAGATATTGTATCTTATGATTTATTTCATCATTTTCCATCAGCGAGTGATGATAGACTTGTCCATTAGGAAGAGGCGCACTGAGGGTTAGATCAATTGGATGCTTGACTTAGAAGTGCGTCGGTACCCCGGTGGGTGAGGAGAATATGTCTTTGTACTCTTCCACGATCCCGTCCACTTGATTTTTCTTCAAATAGAGGCTCTGTGTAGAGGCCATATATGTGGCATTGACCTTCTGCTTATGTGATAATGGATCACAAACAAGAAGAACTTACCATTCTTTGAAATGACCTTATTGAATTTCTTAGCAGAGATTAAATAAATAGTGGTAGGTGACGCTACCTACAGTATTGTGTACAATTTTCTACCCAAAGTAATCATAAAACTGCAGGGTATATACTCATATACAACATGTCTCTTCCACAAATATGGTTTTCCTAAAAGAACATCACAAACTTCAAGGGGATAAATATAAAAATATGCATCGTCTTTGAAAGGATTGATTCTGTAGGGAATATGATAGTATTCGATGACGTTGAGATCTATTCCTTTGCGAAGCCAACAAGTGGTGTAGGGATACGAGTGTAGTGTCATCGACAGGTCCAACTTCTTGATGACCTCTATTGATATTAGGTTCTTCTGTCTGCCTATATCGACAATGAAATGAAGCATACCCCCTTTAACCACATCTATGAGTGAAAGAGGTGTTCCCCTTCTTCTGATTCTTCTAGTTCACTTTGTTGGAATTTGGTGGTAGGGACAATGAGACTGGGTTCAACATCAATAATTTTCTTCCCCCTTCTATATTTGATTCAGAGTGAGAATCTTCCTCTGAATAGGAAGCTTTCAGCCCGACCACTAGTGACTGCTTGGAAAGACATTCTTCGATGTTGTACCAAGGGATTTTATGGTATTCACACCATTTTCCCACATCCTTCATCAACTTCTCATTACCCTTATTTTGTTTTAGCTTGGAATGGTTGTCCTGAGAGTGGCCATATTTTCTCTATCCCGTGTTTTGTGGGTTGGGGTGGCCTTTTCCCTACTTCAACTGTGAGGAGTTTTCAAATACAAACTCTTTCCTCTTCTACTTAAATTTATTCTCGATCTTGACAACATATCTATAAGTCATAGCCAATGATGTGATGTCTACAAAATCCATTTCTGTTTGAATGTATCTATGCAAACAACCACGGTATTTGAGAACCATATGTTGCTCATATTATTTGATACCCAATTTGGTGCGGAGGGTATGGAAAATATTGGTTTAATATGGTACTGTCTAGTCCCTTTCCTGACCCAAGGTAGTCAATCTTGTGTACTGGTCCTCATAGCTTCCAACAGAGTAGTACAATTCTTTAATGGCATCGCTGAAGTAATCCCATGTGGGGGAGACCACAAATATTGCATATTCCTTTATGGCCCTTTTCTCAAAATAAGTATCCCACCATTCCTTAACATGGCAGATGACCTTAAGAAGTGCAAAAGTAATATTTTCCCTATCGAAAAAATTGTGGACTCAAAAATACCCTTCGAGCAGATTAAACCATTTAATTACAACATCTACATCTATTGGTCCTTCAAATAATGGAATATCAAAATTTACATGTACGTTGAAGGGGGTTGCATCGCTGCTTGATGAAGATGCATCTCCTATGGGAAGTCGTCGAAGAATCTGTGAAAAGTTGTCCATCATTCCATTCCTTTTTTGTGCAAGGGATTCCTCGAGAAAAATTTTAAAAGGATCTGCTCCTCCATCATATTTATTTTCATCCCCAATGGGTTTCTGTCGCGCTCGACGCGACCAATCTTGTAAAGGCTCAACTGGTTCGAGTCCCAACTTCTTGTACCAAGATCTTGTCGGGGACATGCACGAAGAAAAATAAATGAAGAGAAGACAGCTATGATATCACTAATCTAGGTTTATGAGCAGAACAAATGAATAACAAATTGAATACAATAACACAGAGATACAAAAAATAACAACACGTATCCAATGAACAATAACTTCTATTGAATAAATAAAATAGGCTAAAACTCTAAAACTACAGAACTGAAAA